>JABXWE010022164.1:0-19731 GCA_014611495.1 Limonius californicus | reverse complement strand
TTTGCTAATAAACAATTGCTTATAAATGTGTGATTCTGTTGATATTAAGTTGGTAGTAATTGCATGTACATTGGTAGCGTCTCATAAAAAAAGGTAACTTAAAAAATAACGAGTTACTTTGTGGTAACTTAGTAACTTATTCAAGTTACTATTATAATTCTGTAACTTAGTAACTTACTTAGTTACTTTTTTGCCGAGTAACTGATTAACTTACTTAGTTACTTTTTTAGAGTAACTTACCCAACACTGGTCATGGTGATGCTTGTTCCATGTGTAGAAACAGTTTCCTACAACTTTTTTAGTTCCAGATATATAACAGGTTAGGTATACGTTTTCAAATTTACACCCTGTGATATGTGAATAAAATTCCACATGATACCGAGGTCTAAAAGTCCATATGTTTCATTGTATGGAGTAATTATATTCAATCTTTGTGTCTTCTTTTTATCACTCTATAGTTTAATATTTTCCTCTAGATTGTTTTCTCTTTCTTCTTATACCACATAAGTAGGTGTTAAAATGAAATATAAAGCCCAAAATAAAGTGCACTAAGTACACATCCCTTGAATTTTTGACTATTTCACAAATACAAATTTCCATAAATCTTAATGGTCTACTTATTTTAACATTTTGGATTTGAAATACCAGTTCCTCTACTACTATATTTAGTATAAAAATAAAGAGAATTCAAAAATCTACGACAACATCAAAAAATATAAGACATGTTGTAAAAGATAAAAACAGTTAAAAATGTGTGTCATTTGGTATAATTTAATAATATATTTGGAGTATTGGGTTTAAATTCAATATCAAGATGCTATAGATAGGGGTCATTTTATTAAGCAGACTGTATATCTGTTAAGAGGGAATATACAGTGTGTTCATAAATATCATGTACATACGGAAGGAGGTAATTCTCCGGCTTATTTCATGACTAAAAATTCATATAAACATAGGTCCGCAAACGCTTCGTTACTGATCGACAGGGTGTTGAAATTTCAAGATTTTTTAGTTTTTGCTTTATAGCTCCTGCAGTTTTTGAGATATTTAGCACAAATTTGTAGTACAAGTTACGCTGCAGGGCTTACATCATTGAGCTGAGAATCTACAGGGAGATAGATTTTCAGGGGTCATGCCCCCTTTTCTCTCCCTGAACTTTTTTGCGGTGCGTCGCTGGTAGATTCTAAAATACAAAATGAGTTTTCTGTTTTGTTTAGAATTTTTTTGTTCTCTTGTAGTTTTTTCGTATCTGTGACGGATATCGAGAAAAAAAATATAAAACGGTTTTCTGTAATTCGCTAAACGAAATTAAAATTTTTAAAATGGTCTAGTAGGCTCTGGATTTATTTGGATAATCTCATGTTTCCATTAATTTTGACAGTTTAGTCGACACTACCTGTTAAAAATTAAAGCTGGTATGACCCGGTTTTTGTAGCAATAAACAATAAAACAATGACCATAACAAGAAAACTACGTTACAACAATTGTTGAAAGTGACCTCCTCCAACCCTTATACATGCCTCCGCTCTTCTTCTCATTGATGCCCGTATTCTTTCGAACACCCCCGGAGTATCTCTTACGGTTTCAAATGCATCTAATATTCGATTTCGTAAGTCATCAACGGTATCCACTGGTGTTGTATACACTAGAGATTTAAGATGCCCCCATAGGAAGAAATCTAGGCTATTTAAGTCAGGGGATCTAGAGGGCCATGACTGAGGTTCACTCCATCCTATCCACTTGTTCTCATACATTTCATTAAATACTCCCGAGCCAAACTAGAAATATGTGCTGAGGCGCCATCGCGCATATACCAGTTATACATTTGATTTCTCAGCAAAAGAGGTAAGTCTTCGAGTAATAAGGGCAATTCGTGTTGCAAAAAATGCCTGTATGAGTGACCAGTAAGTCGACCAGGCAAAAAGAAAGGACCAATCAAATGATCCCCAAGTATACCACCCCATACATTTAATGAGAACTGCTCTTGAAAATGTGGTTGTTTTTTTTTTGTAATAGAATTCCTTGAAAAATTGGCTTCGTCGGTAAAAAGGATTTTACAATCAAAATTGGGATCTACTGCTAGCCTGTTGAGGTACCACTGGCAGAAATTAATCCTTAAAGAGAAATCTCGAGGAAGCGGCGCCTGCACCCTTTGAATGTGGTAAGAGTATAGCAGAGAATCACGCAAGATACGCCAAACAACTTGATGACTAACATTTAAATGTTCAGAGATTTTTCTGGTGCTAGTGTCCGGATGTTCTTCTATTTCATTTAGAACAGCTTCATCGATCTGTGGTGTTCTAATAATACGTGGTCTACCTGCATTATTGGTATTCTTATTAAAAAAGTTCCAGTTTTTACAAGACGCCTATGAATATTCGAGAATATTCGATGATCAGGTATACACTATTCACGATTGATTTGCCATCCAGCAGGCTGTGTTTTTTTTCTTAAGTTGCATTTCTGAAATATTATTTGATTGATTTCTAGCAATGTCAAAATGAAATTGCCCTGTTGCCAGCTCTACAGTCCCCTACTTTTCTAAAATAATCTAGTAAGTAAGATACGTAACTGACTAAATTTTGAAAAAGTGCAACTATGAGGTTCTTCGATTGCCTCCATACCATTGTCAATACAACCCAATTGAAATGGCGTGGGGGTTTTGTATGACCTATTACAATAAGCACATAAATTCGCAGCCAAAATCGAAAGACAAGGTTGCAAATTTATGGCGTGAGGCTCTTTCAAAATGTACCCCCGACATGTGGCAAAATTTCTGTGAGCATTGTGAAAAACATATTTCGGAAGACGGGACAAAACATTTGGGAAATCTATCGTGTGAAAATATTCCTCCTTTCATTATTTCAATTGGGGAATCTGATTCAGAATCGGAGGGCGCCGATGATTCAGATACTTCTAGTAATATGAAGGTGGAATAGGGTAGGGGATATTCTTTTGGTATCTAAATTGTGAATGAGTGTTTTACAGTTTTTATCTCGCCCGAGAAAATCACTGACCCCAGTGGAATACGAACTTGGGTCTCTTAGCACCAGAGACAAACAGTCAACCACTGGACTACCATAATATCAATTTGAAACATGAGCGGCATCGACGTTAATTCTTCTTAATTTGCCGCAAGACCTAAATATAGAACAACAAAGAATTGCGTGGAATATGCTGTGTATACATACGATTTGAGTTCAGAATTCTCGTGTAAAAAGAACAGCAATATGTATTTAGTATGTGTTACGACAACATTTAAATTATAGTTGTTATTTTATTTATAATGAAATCATTATTATATCTAAGTATTATAAACCAATATTGAGCAGCAATAGGCGAACGTTAAATGAACAAACAAGCTCCACTGGCAACATTGCCTGCTTTCAAAAAACATTACCTCCATCAAGAAAAACTAGCATAACCCAATTTAATTAATTGACAAATTTCATTGATACCTACCACACATTCCCCCAGATTTCCACAGCCTGTTGGATGGCAAATCAATCGTGAATAGATTATATCACTCTATTGGGATAGCGCTCTATGTACAGACGTCTGGCTTCTCTTGCATTTCCATTCGCAGGGCCATAGATGAAATGCGTCTCAGCCATGTCAGAATTCGTAAAATTTGGCATTGTTACGAGATTATAACGAGTATTTAAAACACTTTTACATCTTACAGTTTACAACTTAAACCTTTAATTTATAAACATATGCAGACACAAGTTACGATTTCAAATGCATACTCTCAAAATTAATGGAAACATGAGATTATCCAAATAAAGCCAGACCCTACTAGACCAATTTAAAAATTTTAATTTTGTCTAGCGAATTCAGAAATCGTTTTTTATTTGTTTTTCTCGATAACCGTCGCAGATACGAAAAAACTACAGGAGAATAAAAAGATTCTAAACAAAACAGAAAACTCATTTTGTATTTTAGAACCTACCAGCGGCGCACCGCAAAAAAGGTCAGGGGGAGAAAAGGGGACTGACCCCCGAAAAAATATCTCCCTGTAGATTCTCACAGCCATTTGGCTCAGTGATGTAAGCCCTGCAGCGTAACCTGTATTCCAAATGTGAACTAAATATCTCAAAAACAGCAGGAGCTATAAAGAAAAAACTAAATCTTAAAATTTCAACACGCTGTAGATCAGTAACCAAGCATTTGCGCACCTATGTTTATATGAATTATTAGTCATGAAATAAGCCAAAGAATTACCTCCTTCCGTATGTACATGATATTTAGGAACACACTGTGTATTAAACCGAATAGTATGCTAATAGTAAAACAAATATTAGAAACGTGCTACGAGTACGGAATCGAACTATCACTTTTATTCGTAGATTTTAAACAAGCTTTCGATAAGGTAAATAGGAAAAAACTAATACAAGGACTAGAAAGCGCAGAAATACCAACCAAACTAGTTAACCTTATCAAGATGACGTTAGCAAACACCAAAGCAATAGTCAAAATGAAAGACGAATTCACAACTAATACTGGAGTACGCCAAGGAGACACATTATCAGCAACGCTTTTTAACTATGCACTGGAAAGAATCATAAAGAAATCCGACAGAGAAGGGACAATAATAAACAAAGAGGTACAAATCATAGCATATGCTAATGATATCCTGATAATTTCAAGAACACACGCAGGATTAGTTGAAACATTTCAAAAACTAAATCAAGAAGTGACAGACATAGGTTTGCAAATAAATCAAAACAAAACAAAACTCATGAGATTAAGAAGAAAAGCAAGCCAAATGTAAGACATAAAAATAGATGAATATACTTTTGAAGAAGTGAGAACCTTTAAATACCTAGGACTACAAATAAGCAACAAAGATGAAAACGATACAAATATAAAAGAGAGACTACTAGCAGGAAACAAAGCATACTACAGTAACATGAGAATACTACAAAGCAAAAAAATCAGCAAACAAACTAAATACAGATTATACTAAACAGTAATAAGACCGATAATTACGTACGCTGCCGAAGTAACCCGATTAACAAAAAAAAGAAGAAGAGCAACTGCGAATTTTCAAAAGGAAAATACTAAGAAAAATATCCGGCCCCAAGAAATATGACAATGGAGACATGCGATCGAAAATGAACCATGAACTCAGAGAAGAATTTGGAGAAGATATAGTGAAGTATATTAAAGCACAAAGATTAAGATGGATAGGGCACGTATTGAGAAGCGGCGGTAAGCAAACGATTAAAAGAATTATGGAATGGGAACCAACCGGAAACAGATCAGGAGGAAGACCGAGAGAGAGATGGATACACGAGGTAGAAAGGGATCTAGAAGAAATGGGAATTGTGAACTGGAAAAGAAAAGCAATGGACAGAAAAAACGGAAGGAAATAGTTAACGAAGTAAAAACACACCACACACTGTAGAAGATCGGACTAGACGACTAGAGGACTAATCCACCTCAGAAAAGGATTTAAAGCTCCACAAAGAGCGGCCAAATTCCAACAGGAATGGAAAGCCTATATATAGTATGCTAATAGATATTACTACAAAATGTTTCAATCGTTATCTTTCTGTTTTTTTTTTCTAAATAGATTAGCTCATATTGATTAATCTATTAAAAAAACTGAGTAGGTAACAAATATCATTATTGCTGAAATTAGAATTACAAAAACCATTAACATTCTTCTTCTTCTTTCATGGCTCTACAGCCCAAATTGGGCCTTGGCCTCCTGTAGTTTCTGCCGCCATGCCTGTCTGTCTCATGCGACTCTCTTCCAAGCTCAGACTCCTAAAAGATCTCGCGCATCTTCTTTTATTTCGTTTTCCCATCGTTGTCGTGGTATCCCCACTGGCCTTCTACCGCTCGTTCGGCTGTTTAATGTTCTTTTTGGTAGCCTTTTGCCATTCATTCTGACCACACATCCAGCCCACTATAGCTGTTGTAGTCTACTAAATTCTGAGAATGGGGGATCCTTGAAAAGTCTGTATAGTTCATTGTTGTATCTTGATCTCCATCTGCCATTTTCCTTAACTAGTCCCAATATCTTCCTCAATACTTTCCTTTCAAAGATATTAATCATGTTTTTTGTTCTTTCTGTCATGACCCACACTTCACTTCTGTAACTTACAGTAGGTCTTATTATTGACTTGTACACTCTTAGCTTATTATTACGGTATACGTTTTTAGATTTAAATACGTGAGACATAGCGAATTGGCTTTGTTGGTTGCGGTTATTCTTCGGTGAATTTCTCCGTCTTCTGTTCCATTTGCGTTCAGTTCCACTCCCAGATAAATAAATTTATCTACGGGCTGGACATTGTCTTCTACTATGATTTGTGCCGCTCTATTGCCTTTTTTTGTTTTTATCTGTTCAATCTTACGCCCGATACTTTTAGCTTGTGTTTTTAGTTCTGCGTAGGCTTGGCTTGTCGCCTCTGGCCTTCGGTTCATAATACTGGTATCATCTGCGTAGGCTGCCAGCTGTACGGTTTTGTTGGTTAGTAGGTTTTCTTTTCCAATAGTCATTTGTCCTATCACGTATTCCAAGGCTAGGTTAATAGTGTTAACAGACTATTACCTTTATCAACTAAGATATTTTAGGTTTTTAAAGTCTATAATCAGAGTTCAAGAATTCATTACCGTGAACATTTGATATATCACACAAGTTTTTGATGCCGGATATCAGTACTATAAAGAATAAAAACCTCTTTTTTAATCAGAGCAATATTAGTATAAATATAACATCTTTCTTCAAACAATTTACAATTGTTTACAAAAAAGAATAGCAGAGTATAGGCAACCCGATTCGCACATAATCGTTTTTATTCATTCATCTGCAAGATACTAAAAATAACGTCATAAATATTCAGAACGTTTATTGGTTGATTCATTCTTTCAAGTACTACAAATCATTTTCATCTTACTTAAAATTTTACGTGAGTCTAAATGTTTAATTCGTGTAGTAGTTGATATCAGCAATCTTCTTTTATTTCTAGGCGATTATTTGTAGTCCTCAATAATTTAATCTGTTTTATTTCAGATGGACATAAAGCAATGGCTAATTCAGCTGAGGAAGGGTGTTTCACTTATAACTGTGGAACCTACCATGGTGCTCTACATGATGGCTTTTATGACGACATCCATTGTGGAACAGGCTTTTTTTGTGGACAAAGCATGTAGAGTTAACCATAAGTTTAATGCATCTATCTGTGATAATATTACTGCTGATGAAAACAAAGAATTCAATAAGCAAGTACAGGTAAAAGTTATATTCGTTTTTCTCTCATTATTACTAAACTATGTAGAAATTCAAGGGCCTGTGAACGAGCATCCGTAGCTGAATAACAGATAATAATACTGAACAATAATAAATATCAGTTAATATTGGTGGCCGCCAGAATTGGCTTCTCCTGTTCCCATCCCCTCATTCATTGTAAAACTATTGACTTTAAGAATTATTTGTAACAGTCCACTCAAGAAAATAGCGTCAAAACAAGTGTGGCGGTAGCTCAATTGGGAGTACATTCGCTTTCTGAGCAAAATGTCGGCAAAAATCTAGTGCTGCAACCCACCATACACAATTTCCCAATCCGGTTGGCAATTCAATCTTAAGCTGGTGTTTACCTGAAACTAACTTCAAATTTTTGTATATTGGGTTGTCTAATCGCCAAATATAATTTTGATGCCTGTTCTAGAGGTATCCTTGCAGCGTAAGCACAATACTCTAACCTTTCAAAATTGCATTTTGCAGTTAATATATAATCCGCTTATCTGAGCAACACGTATTGCCTAAATTTTTCTCTTACGTTAACAATTTCTTAAAAAAAAACAATTCGTGTCAAACCATTTCCAAAATTTTTAATCAATAAAAAAATTAAAATTTGATTGATATTGATTATGATAGATCTGTCATGTATCTACAGACTGATTACAAGAATTTTTAATTTTTCCAGCTTTTCATCATTTTATTGCCATTTATTTACTCAAAACACATCAATTGTGTCGCGAGAATCCAAAATTCCTTCAGATCAGTAGATGGAAGAATTATATAAAATACTGGTCATGTTTCTATCTATAGCCTTGATCTCAAAACATGAAAATAAGTTACACTTAAATGCAAGAAATTCCCAAGTGTAAACGCCAGCCTTAATATCACAACCTTCTCTGATATTTGTGTCGTTCGGATTCGACTTTAAATTGTAGGTCCCCCGTATTTCCATTTTTGCGCTAAGGACAAGCACGTGACAGAGAAGAGTGCCAGTGTTCAGCAGCGGGACGAAAAGGCATCTCACCCTCATTTTAGAAAATACTTCTAATCTTAAAGACTTGACATTATTATGATGATTGTCCTTCTGAACATCATATTCTGGAGAAATGTATTAAAAATATTTTTTCTCGAAAGCGCACTATAAATTCATGTAAAAGTAAAAAAGTACCTGATTTAAAAAAATCATCCTCATCACTGTTATGTGTAATGAACATTTTGATAATATACAGGATGCTCGAAGAAAGTAAAAAAAATGGAATAAGCAATCAAGGGAATGCACAAATATAAGAAAATAGGATGTTTCAAAATAATTACAGTAGAGGACAGTCAGAGGAATGTATAGAAGCAGAAGCTTATAGGGTGTTGAATTACAAAAATCTTACATTTCCACATAGCTTTTTTTAATAGAAAGTAGTAAACAAATTGTGAAGCGAAGCTCAGGGGTTCAATTAGTCTATATTAAATCTCAATTGTCTTAACTTCCAATTAGTTTTCTTACAACCATCAGATTATGTCATTTAATTAGGCAAATATTTGACTAATAACAACAACTTAATTGTTTAGACGCTAGAATTTATTGTAAAATTATTGTCTTTATTAATGACACCCAGAATGTTTGTATATTATCCTCATGGACATTTCATCATTCAAAAGGCGTTTCCCTAACATTTAAAGCAACAATTTGCATACTTGTAATTTTTGGCAACCCATTAAGGACACACATATTAAAACCACCCTATTGGATATTTCATCCCTTAAAAAGCACATTCCAACATACAGCAGTAAATACTTGGGTAGTCGACACAAACATAATCAATCCGAGGAGTTCAAAAATATAACAATATAAAGGATATTTTATTAAAGTGAAAATATAAGAAAAACAGCAGAAGAATGAAGCAATACATAATGTTTGAGGTTCCGCAGTTTCTCGATATCTCAACACTATGCATAATTTTCTGTGCAGACCGCGTCGTCATTTGGGGTTACATTCAGCAAAATCAGGATTACTGTTTACTATTTGTGAAGTAAACAGTAATCTTGCTAATGTTGTTGATTGTTAGGTACTTCGAAATGACAAGGCAGTTCAGGCCGTAAATTAGTCGTAATATTGACACGAAATAATAGATTAGTCTATAAACTGTCCCGTTAAAAAAACAGTAGAGAACAGTTAGAGGAACTCAAAAACCGTGTAGGACTTTCCATTACAGAATCATTGTTTTTTCTTCCCCGTAAAATATTCTTTGTCAAATACATATCTGGCATCTCCACACAGCTTATACGAGGTTTGTAAATTAAGTACTGAGACAGGCAGGTGAACATGTGATACGCCTTCAGTACGAGTTTGAACGCGCTAGAGTCATTTGGTTGTCCACAGCGATTTTTTTCGTGTAACCGTTTTTTTTAATGCGTTCTGAAAATGAGTCAATCATGAATCAATTTCGAGTAATGGTGTGCTGAGAGGTTTTGCTTCAGGCTTTGGCACAGTGCACCGAAAACTTTTGCAAATCTTCTACAGGCCTACGGAGACAGTGTTTTGTCAAGGGCCCAGGTTTTTCGGTGGTTTAGTGCATTGCCAGAAGGAAGAGAGTCGATTGAAGATGAACTTCGCAGCGGAAGGCCTTCATTTTCAAGAAACAATGAAAATGTTGACAGAGTCCGGAATGTTCTGTGTTGAGATCGTCGGTTGACAGTCAGAATGTTCGGGGAAGAGTTGAATTTGACACACACCACCGTTCATCAGATTTTGACCAATGAATTCGGGATGAGAAAAATTTGAAAAAACCTTTCGCAGGACCAAAACGACATCAGGAGGGAAAGGTGCCTTGATTTTTTGGAATCAATTGAAAATGATCCCTATTGTCTGGAACGTGTTATTACTGGTGACGAGTCTTGGGTGTTTGAGTATGATCCGGAAACCAAGCGCCAGAGCATGGAATGGCACACTTCAACCTCTCCAAGGCCAAAAAAAGCAAGAATGAGCAAGTCGAAGATCAAATGCATGATGATTTGCTTTTTTAATAGTCAGGGAATCGTTCACAAAGAGTTTGTGCCTCAAGGCCAAATGGTTAATCAACACTTCTACAGAGAGGTTCTTGAAAGACTTCGAAAAAGGGTCATGCGTGTGAGACCAAACATCAAGAACAACGGGATGTTGCATCACGACAATGCGCCTTGTCACACAGCAATTTCCATAAACGATTTTTTTGGCCAGTAAGAACATTCCTGTGGCTCCTCGGCCTCCTTATTCGCCTGAATTGAGTCCTTGCGACCTTTTCCGCTTCCCGAGACTGAAAAGTCACCTCAAAGGACGTCATTTTGGGACACTGGAAATCATTCAAACGGCTGTAACCGGCTAGCTGAAGGCTATTCCAAGTGGAAGAACAGTCTCCAGCGCTGTGTTACTTCCCAACGTAGTTACTTTGAAGGAGATAATGTTGTTGTTCAGACAATTAATTTTATTCGAATAAAAAATATTGGAAAAAATCAGTCTCATTACTTAATTTACACACCTCGCATGTGATTGTTTTAAAGAAACGAATATATAAAGCTTAGGTTGTAGTCATTGTTTAAATTAGTTTTATATTAATTTATAGACCATTAACACGATCAACATGGATTTACATTTCTTAAAATACAGTTTCTACCATAGAAAAACATTTAATTTGGCTGATTTACAGAAAAAAAACGTAATAGTGTAGTTTGGTATGTTAAAGTAAATAATGGAGTAGATTAAGTATATAAAAATGTGGGGTGATCCATAAGATAAATAAAGAAAAATGTCACAAGAATCTATAGACGGTACCATTAAAAATATAGCAGACAAAAGTAAGCTATATGCAATAATCCATGAATATGCAGATACAGGGCGTGGAGTGCAGATGGTGTAATGTATAGAATATTAAAATTACAAAATTACATATTATAATAATTAATAATTATTGCAGCAGTATGAAGTGTGGCTGTTTTTAAGTTAATGTCTGCGGATTACGGCGTGGTTAGCTTGTATTGAACGTACATTTTTTTTGTTCAACCTTAAGGCACTGAAGCCACTGGGGCTTATTGTACCTTGTACTAAATCCAACTTAAACTATCTATATCTAAGAGAAAAACCAGAATCGCTTGGGCCCGGTATCGAACCCACGCCCGAACGTCCCTGCAAGCAGGAGAACCATTCGCCAACCTAGGCCCTTGAACGTTGGTTACATTTTAGTTTAGTCGTATTACATAGTGCTAGTCAAAGTATTATAAAAAAAATTGAAACAATCGCCTAAATAAATTGACAATATCATATAAATTATTTTCTTGTGAAAGCCTTCATTGTAAGACGCCAGTTAAATGTTTATTGCATTTTCAGGTAACTGTTTCAGAATTTCATCAATGGAATGATATTGCCGGCCACGCTGGACAAATAATCCTTGCATTTTTTATGGGAGCTTGGTCTGATAAACGAGGAAGAAAACTTCCATTAATTATAGGATTAATTGGAAAATTTTATTACTCCTCAATGGTTGTAGTTAATTCTTTGCAAGAAACGTGGCCGGTGGAATATATAATATATACAGCTACTTTACCAATGACCATTACTGGCGCAGATGTAGCAATATTTGCAGCTGCCTTTACGTACCTATCTGATGTTACTGCTCCAGAAAGCAGGACTTTACGGGTTACTATATTAGAAGTATGTTATCTTGCTACTATGCCTACTGGTATAGCTCTCGGTAAGTAACATGCATTATAAAAAAATTAGATGCTTACCATTGGCGGCTTGTGCACATTCACTGCAGGCATTGCAGTAGCTCCCATCAAAGAAACAATAAAAAAACCTAAATTTGTTTTTGTATAAATATAATAACAATACCTACACGCATAATATAAATATAAAATAGTTAAAGATGTGTTGAGACATCGCAAATAAACAATCAAACGCTCTAAATTACGAAACAAGTGCACTGTCATCTAAGGCAATGTAGCATATTCGGATAGTCTCGGCTAGATCCGCCGCTATTCGTCGCAGACTGGTGAGGGTAACACTGCTTAATAAGCAGTTACACTTGGCCAGTAGTTGCGTACGGCACGTGCCTAAGTTAAATCATAAACTATTTATACAGGGTGTCAATTTAAAAATGTACAGTGTGTTACATCTCGATAAGTAAAATAGGTATTGAATATTTCTAGACAACGTTTTTACATGGAGGGGGAATTATCATGGCTTATAAGGTAACCTTCTCCATTCACCCCTTTGGTTTTACGTACCCCAACAAAAAATACCAAATGGTAACACACACTTTGTGATGTGATTGAAAAGCTCTTACAATAATAGCAAGGATTTTTATACCCGACTCGTTTCGAGAAATAAACTCGAAAGGTTCTGAACCAATTATTGTTATTCAAATTTCAAAAAATTAGTTTAAATATTTAAGAAGATTTCCATTATTCTCTATGCAATAGTAAAATCTACTCTCAGATTCTTTCTGAACATTTTGGAAGGTTTGCTGCAGAATAATTCGGAACTCCTTAACTATTTCTTGTCGCAGTTGTGTGGTAGACTGAAGTGAGTTTTATAGACAACAGATTTTAAGTACTTCTTAGGAAGAAGTCTAATGGGGTCAAAATCTGTCGATCTTGGGGGCCATTCTACTTTTCTCAAACGTGTTGGGGAAAAAATTGTTCCTATTGAAATAATTGTTTTGTCGGGGTAACTAGAGCCTAGGGGGTTGAATGGGGAAGGTTACCTTTTTTAGTTTTGGTGATTCCCACTCCATGTTTTAGAAACGATTTCTAGAAAAGTTCAATACCTATCTATTTTACTTCCAGAGATATAACATATTGTACTGTTTTCAAATTGACACCCTGTATATTAAACAGCAACCCACCTTAAAATGTTCACCGGCCGCCACTGGTGCCTATTCAATACTAAATTTAACTTGTTTTTCAGGTAAATATTTATTCAGTGATGTAACAAATGGTTCATATGCCATTATGTTCACCATAAACGCTAGCCTTTTAGCACTATCAATAATTTATTCTGCAATTAGACTGAAATGGCGAACCAACGAAAAACAGAGGCCTTTGAGGGAAGCCAATAACATCGTTACAGATTTCTTTGACTACAAACACGTGTCGGAAACATTTAAAACGGTCTTTAAGAAAAGGATTCTCAATCATAGAGTTTATTTACTTCTGCTCATATTGGCTATGGCAAACTATACATTCCAAAGAGATGAGAGACAAATGAGTTATCTTTATCTGCAGTTGAAACTGAGTTGGACTTTTGATCAAATTAGCACATTCCGTACCTATCAGTCTGCTATGCAGGATGTTGTTTTGTTAACTGCTATACCCTTCATGAGTAAATTATTAGGTTGGAGAGACACCATTATTGCTATATTGGGAGCCATAGCGCATTGTATTGCTAGAGTGTTCTATGCAGTTGCAGATGTAGGATGGTTAATATATTTAGGTGAGTTTGTGTGCATACTAGCATTAAATAATATGTAAATATAATACTATTAATAATAATATTTGGTTAATATGTATTGTAACGTGCTAGTATGTCACTGTCAGTTAGCATTATCATTGATTGAAAACGAATATTTACTTACGTCTGGCAAGCCTTTTTACACTTCCTAGTCATAATATGAATGTGACTTGAATTTAAATATATGTGCAATGAATCATTTGAAATTAATTAGGAAACAAAATCAAGTATTTAAATTTTAACATAAACAAAGGATTTTTTATTATATCTGCATCGTAATTCTTTAACAAACGAAAAAGCGTGCAAAAACACGCGGGTGTTTTAACATTGCTAAGTAATAATGGGGTCATCAACTTCTCTATTTATGTTGATTGTTGATTTGAAAGACCGAGATCTAGGACGCGGTTTTCCAAGCATCTCTAAGCACTGCAGCCATCGCCCATCATTGGCTTATTGTACACCCTAACTAAGAACGTGGTTGATTGTTGACTTGAAAGAGCGAGATCGAGGACGCGGTTTTCCAAGCATCTCTAAGCATTGCAGCCATCATTGGTTTATTGTACACCCTAAGAACGTGGTTGATTGTTGATTTGAAAGAGCGAGATCTAGGACGCGGTTTTCCAAACATCTCTAAGCATTTGACACGCCTTAACCTTTACTACATAAAAAAATCAGCTGAATTACAAAAACAACACAACTACGCCACTGCTTAGGTAGAAAATTACCAAGTTGACAAAAGTTAGAATCCCGGAAACCCAATCGAATAAGGAGTAGGTTCCAACAATTAATTTATAGGCGCCACCGACTTATAATTTACTAACTTCGTCCGAGATGGTAAATGGGAAGTCGGACCCCAAGATAGATAATTACCTACCTTTATATCTCCTATCTGTGCTTTAGGTAGACTTAGTTGTAGATATTTCGTCGTAAAATAAAAGACAAGTTGCAACCAAAATCTCATTTAATTAAATTAAGACACAAATCCCCGTAATCGTAAACCGACAAGAAAAACCTTACTGCAATATACGCAATATAATTCAACTTTTGGAGCACCCTATATATAATGTACGTAAAATTGTTCTCCCACTAAATTTGATAATATAATATTAATTAACGTCTAGAAATTCCCTCAATAATACCCCCAAGATTACAATCCCTTAACACAATCAATCGATTAAATTATTCTGACTCACAGATAATGCAATTATAGATAACGGACACGTAGTAACAGTTTACAGGGAAATAATATTAAAATCACTTCCCTTGTTGCAGTGGAAACGACTATCTTTGCGGGCAGGTTCCCAAAATTCTTATCACTGAGGCCAAGCGCATCTGGTCGATCTTGTAAAACTTTCCCAAGGTACTCGTCTATATATGCGTATTTAGTTGACCTTATTCACGGAAATTCCACCCAGTGAATTTTGCTAGTTGATGGAAACTGGCATACAAAAGATTATCTTCTTGACCGGAAAAATCTCTAAATCGGAAAGTTAATTCCTGGAGCTTTTGCTCTCCTCCAACTATAGGAAAATGAGCTCCTGCGTGTAGCGACTCTAAATCGGAAATTGAATTTCCAATCGTCAAACGATTCACTAATAATAGATCACTATTCACGAATTTACATCCGGTAAGACGACAGTACTCAACTGTGTTATTTACGGAAACCGTCTTTTTGAATTTTCTTTCCCCCCCAATTTTTGAAACTCAAATACCTACTGCGCCGCTTTGACCGAAGCGAACTTCGAAATATTAACAAGTCGTATATGCATGTGAATAACTAAATATGTATTAAGGGTTTTCTTCTATTAGGCGCGGAAATCGTTACACATTGCAGCCATCATTGGCTTATTGTAGATCCTAATGTAGTGATTTGTTTTTAATTACTTTTATATTTACAATCTGCTCTCATTTGAGCAGTAAGTAAATTTTTTGGTTACAATTACCCTGTCATGCAGGCTACTTTTTCAATTAAAAGTTCCTTTTTAAGAAAAACGAAAATAAAATTGATTGCGGGAGTCAAATTGCAAAACTATCGAATCCACATAGCAACATAAACACCAAATACTAACCAATCTCCATGTTAACGATATTGCTACACATCACGCAGACTACTTTATCAAATGAATCAAAATCTAAACGTTGTTTTACAGCTCTATTTTCCAAATTACGAGGAAAGTATAATAAAAAAATAGAGTATGATACTCGTGTATAATGAAGCCTTTAAAGTACTCGCGGCGTTAAAAGCATTTTTAAACTCGTCCCAGGTGCTTTGAAAGTTTCAATATACACTTGTAGGTACTATTATTTTTATTTTATATAATAAATAAATACATATAAATATGTAATAGAATATGGCAAATTGATTAATCTTATTCTGAAATTAATGGCCGATCGACCATAAAACAAAAACGTAAAGTTGAAAACAAAAATATTGTGCGTAAATCTTAGATGTATAACTAAACTATTACTCTACAAAGTCACCGTTCGAATTTAAACACTTATCATATGAGGTACAAGTATTTGTATACCTTTGTCACAGAAAGTTGCCGCCTGTGACGGAAACTAATTTTGTACAGCAGATACCGTACGGTCATGGGTTCCTAAAAAAATTAAGATGGAGATGATAATCACTCGGCGCTAAGTCGGGACTGTCTGAAGGATGGATATAAATTTCCCAATTGAATTGTCCAATGAGTTGCACAGTGCGAGCAGTCGCGTGTGGTCGGGCGATATCCTGGAAAAGCACTACTCCAGAATTTAGCAATTGTCCGTCACCTTTCGTTCTGAATCGCTATTCTCAACTTTCTTAAGTTCTCACCATACACGTCTGCATTAATTGTCGTACAACGTTCCAGGAAATTAAACAACAATGCGTCTTTCATGTCCCATAAAGCAGTAACCATAAGCTTTCGGTTCTCGAATGTTTGCGCATTGACGGTTGCTTTTTGAAAACATCTGTGTTCGAAATCACAGGTAGTCATCGCCATCCGTTTCGCAGTGATGCAGGAAGATCAGTTCAGCGGGCATTTGCTGCTTTTTGTGAATATCCCTCAATATCTTTGACACCTACCTCGCGTAAAGCTTGTGATCCTGTAATCTGTTCGTGAAAATTTCTTACAATACTGAAATTTGTGAAAAAATAGTGGGTATTTCCGAAATTGTCAAACGCTGATCTTCAAGAATTTTCTTGTTCACCTTTTTAACAAGATCCTCGTTGACTACTTCGTTCCTCATCGCGCACGTTTGTTCGGTGATCTCTGAAATTTCTTCACCACTGTCTGACTTATCATGCCTGGACCACCTCATATATTGGACGATAAATTTCGGCAGTGGTTTAGTTCTTTGTATGAACAGCGCGCACTGCACACTTGATGGGATTTTCAACCGTAGTGTTCATTTTAGCGCTTTATTATATGTACAACTGAATACAATAACGAAACCACGGTAAAGGGACGGATGACTAGCTAATTAGTTTCTGGGTAAGCCTCGTAGGATGAGTAGGTCAAACAGGACCCACTGAGGTTTATTTACTGACGACATTTTTGGAACCACAGCTAGGGGGAAAGGCCATTTTTGCAACAAAGTATAAAGGGCGCTTGTGACACTTACATCTTGATTTTTGCTTATAACTTTCTTATTGTTAATTTAATTTAATTTTAGGCTTCAGAGTTACATGTAGCATTTGATTTTAAAGATTAAAGGTAATCTGCCTTTTTAATACAGGATATACCATTTTAAAGAAAAATTCGTTTAAAGATATAAAATTGTCAAACACATAAAATAGAGACATCCATAGAAATACATGAATTGAAACATACATGCAGTTTAAAGTTTGAAGTTTTTTAAGTCTGCAGTTTGATTTGATTTAATTTTTATATAAATATCAATGAATATTTTTATAATTTATCAGATAAGATATTAGCAGTAGCTAAACATTATTTTGAGAAGACTTTTAATTTACAGTAAATAACACCAGCATTATACAAAATATCAGAAACTAATTTCAAACATTGAAAAATAATTTCGAATACCTATCTAAAAGTAGTTTTATATATAGATAATTCTTTGCACATAATTTTACTATAGTCAGAAATTTACAAGTACATTTGACGCTGTTTTGATTAGTTTTATGGGAGTGAAATTCATTGCCATTATTTTAAATAATATAATTAAAAATATCAAATTATATACACATATTCATAAAATATAACCTTATATGCACCACGCAAATAAATAAATAAAATATGCAAACATCTGATTAATACATGTATAGAATGCTAAAAGATTTCTAATATAAAAAAAACATAGAAATATTAAACTTATGATGGGTGGCTCAATTATTCTATGCTTTATTTTACAGGTGGTGCTTTTGCATCTTTAGGGCCAGTGGTAGCTCCTATTATTAGATCAATGGTATCAAAACTAGTGTCAGCTGCAGAAAGAGGTATTATTTTTGTGTTATTAAATTATGCGGAAACAGAATTATCTGAAGCTATAATTTGCAGGAAAAGCTTTCTCCATACTAGCAGTAGCAGACAATGCGGTGCCCATAATCTCAGCAACTATTTATAATCAAGTTTATAAAAGAACTATTGATACACATCCGGCAGCAATATTTTATGTCACCATAGCATCTCAGCTTATAGTTTTAGCTATTTTTACGTAAGTATTTTTGTATGAAATGGTAAAAGAAAAGAAAACATAATAAGTTATTATATGTTAGAAAAACATTGAATTATATCTTATTTTAGTAATAATATATTTTTTTAGGTATATTCATACTACATCAACCGAAGAGTCATTAATTCATCTAGAAGAAGAAGAAAAATTTTTAGAAAATGAACCTGAAGCAAGTTCTCCATGAACAGTTTTATGTACAATGTGATAACTGTTTCTTGCTTTATTCCAATTAATTATTTATAATTTAATATAATATAGATAATTTTAATAGGTTGAAGTTATTTATATCGAGTTATTAATGATGTCCAATGGTTTAATACTGCTGCAGTTGTTGTAGCATATTTTAAATAGTGCAAGAACATTTACTTAAATCAATGTATGTACATTTGTGATTGTGAAGAAGATTTTAGGTCTTTTGTGGGCTATCAGAAAAACTTTGGCAAATCTGTAATTGAATATCTTGAGTACTTTTAAGATTTAAGCTATATATTAGGAAAATGAACAGAAATACAAAGAAACTAAAATAGTTTTCTGCATATTTTTTCTGAATTTTATAATAAAAATAAAGTAAAACAATTTTTTTTTGGTAAAAAATTTTTCATTTTTGTATGTCTTACTTTCACCACGGTATGAAATGAACAAAATGAAGTCCCAGATCCTTGGTCAAATCCCACCCACTTCCATTGACAATGGTATGATTGTACAAACTTGTTCAAAAATAGCAACTTTGCTGTAGTGACCCCCAGATTGTACAAAGTTGTTCAAAAATAGCAACTTTGCTGTAGTGACTCCTAGATTGTACAAAGTTG
Organism: Limonius californicus; assembly: GCA_014611495.1. Lineage (NCBI taxonomy): Eukaryota > Metazoa > Arthropoda > Insecta > Coleoptera > Elateridae > Limonius > Limonius californicus. The sequence goes on along the minus strand of JABXWE010022164.1, from coordinate 509 downwards.
TTCAAAAATAGCAACTTTGCTGTAGTGACCCCCAGATTGTACAAAGTTGTTCAAAAATAGCAACTTTGCTGTAGTCGGTGCCAGATCTTTGGTTTAATCCCGCCCACTTCTATTAACGATAGTATGATTGTACAAACTTGTTCAAAAATAGCAACTTTGCTGTAGTGACCCCCAGATTGTACAAAGTTGTTCAAAAATAGCAACTTTGCTGTAGTCGGCGCCAGATTTTTGATTTAATCCCGCCCACTTCTATTAACGATAGTAAGATTGTACAAACTTGTTCAAAAATAGCATTTTTGCTGTAGTGACCCCCAGATTGTACAAACTTGTTCAAAAATAGCAACTTTGCTGTAGTGACTCCCAGATTGTACAAAGTTGTTCAAAAATAGCAACTTTGCTGTAGTCGGTGCCAGATCTTTGGTTTAATCCCGCCCACTTCTATTAACGATAGTATGATTGTACAAACTTGTTCAAAAATAGCAACTTTGCTGTAGTGACTCCCAGATTGT
>JABXWE010022160.1:0-35884 GCA_014611495.1 Limonius californicus | reverse complement strand
CTTTCAATTAATAAAGTGCAGGTGGAAGAGTTACGCTGTAAACGTTCAAAGGAAGGCTCAGCTTATGGCGTTGAAAAGGTGTCTGCATAATAAAAGCTGCGTAAAATTAATGAAGGCAATTTTATTGCCACTCAACAGCTGTTCGCATTTCCATGAATTTGTAGTTCATTACAGCTCTTTTATTATCGATTTATTATAAAATTTCATAAAGCATTCATCATAAATTATTTCCTTTACTGATATGCTAATTTTCATCGTGGTGACCCCGTTTAGTTCTAGGCAAATATATTTTAACTTTATTGTTACAAATCATTAAGCTATTGTTGTTTTTGCTACTAGATTTTGTAATAAAGCCCGATTTTGCAAGAATTGGCTATTAAGCGTTTAGCAAACTATGTACTCATTAGATAGAAATAGGTTTAATAACTATGCTAACATATTTATATTTTTCTTGTGCTTTATGCAATATTGAGTTAGTGACGACTTATCAAATTCCGCTCTTTCTTAGCCACGACTTTTTCTTCCTTTCAACTCATTTTCTCTCTATTCTTCCTTTCATTATTACATATATTAATTTTTTAACGAGCTGTGATAAATCAAGAGAAATGTATATGCCAACGTGATTTCCAACCTTTCGTAATAAGAAAAGAAGAATAATATAAGTTCCGGGCTATGCTAAGTAATACTAAGCAGTTCTTTTGGTGTTACTATTTTCCGTAGAAACCTATTATTCGTTGTTTATGCTATCCATATAATGTTTAACATTTTTCTAGAGATCTACTTCTTCATATATTTGTAACACATATCTACAGCTTTTTAGAAAATGATGAATCATCATCACTTTAAGAACGGATACGATAGTAAAATATGTGCAGTTTTCATTGTATGGCCTTTAAAAATAGAGAGTGCTACCGCCAGATTACAACTAACGCATATTTTATTGTTGGGGTTTACAAATCACTTCATGAACCACAACGAAATGCCTGACTTAGTTTTATATTCAGGTGAAACCTCGGTTTAAGTTTTCTGGTTATGCAAACCCACAAACAATGTGGTTAGTGGTGACAATCCTTACAAATTTCGTGAAGCTCCATATAGTCAGTGGAAGCTGAATTGCTGTTTCGCGAAAACTATTAAGCGGCCCAATAATATAGGATATTTACGTAAACAGGCTATATCACCATAAACAGACCTCCTGATATTATCATTTCCTATTTTGTATTTCCATGTCTCGCTTGTATTCAGTACATAACCTGGTTTGCAACAACTCTCCTTACCTATCTATTCTCAGACTTCAATTCAGCGTTTGGCTTCTTGTATCTTCCGTTATATATCTGATAAATTGCTGTTGGGGGTATTTCCTTCAATTTTTCCTTCTACAATCGGTTGTAGTAGTCCTTTTCTTCGAAGTATATCACCTACTACCTGGTCTCCCCCTCTTTTAAATAGTGTTTATATCCTCTGCTTGTCTGCTACTGGTCTCAGCACCTCTTCGTCCAAGATCCCTTCTATACATATAGTGTTCGTAGTTCTTCCATAGCATATCTAAATATCTCAATATTTATGAGACCGATCCATACCTTCCAAGGGTAGGACAGGATTACATAAGAATGTTCCAGTATTACCCTTCAGTTATTATGCAATGAAGATCATGTTCAACAACTAATGTTGTGGTCCATAGCGAGCGAAACAATTAACGCTATTAAGAGGCCTTCATTCACAACTACTTATTATTGCCCCATGAAGAATTCCATAGAAAGCAGACAATAAAATAAAAGATACATTATGCGCTTAAATTGCAGAAATTGATTGATTTCATTTGCAATAAATCGTCTTTACTACTTAAAAAACATTAAAAACGAAAAGAAAACAGATATAGTATAATTAAGAAAACAGCTAATTTACTTTCTTTCACTTTATTTGCTAAATTACACTCTCGCAAATTGGAATTCACTGCTCTGCTTTTGTTTGATAAATATAAGGTATGTAATCGCGTGGTATTATAAAGATTTCATACGACTATTGCGGTATTTTTATAAATTTGAGTTTATTTCGATATTGATGTATTGTGCTCTCTTGGTAATAGCAGATTACACCCGCTCTTCAAGGAAAAACTGTCAATAGATATTCCGCTACCAGTTAGTCTTATCCTGTTGCTTTTCAGTGTGTCTTGTTTTCACAATTCAAGCCGGTCAGTGCATGAGTGTACAAACACAGTGCAAGCAGGTTTCCTGATTACTGGTAGCGCCGATCAATCCGTTTTCTCGCGCCTACGAATAACACAGTAACGGCAGGTAAAATTCGCATTTGCAAGCTGTTGTTTTAGTCAAGTAAATACGTCGGCATCGATCGAAAAAGATTTTCTAGCGCTTGACATTGTAGGTAGAAAATTAAAGAGAACAAAATCAGTGTGCACGCCATAAATCGTGGAAGAGCTTATTATGATTAATATCATCATTTATTTGCGACCATAAAGGTGGATTCTTCCAATATACCAGAATGTCTCAAGAGACTTTTAACTATATTATAGAGAAAGTGCAACATCGTTTAACCCATAGCTGATGCAACATGCATAGCCAGTCTATGTTAGCAGAAGAAAGACTTCTCATTACTTTAAGTTATGTAATTTTTAAGGGAATTCTATGCTTAAAAATTTATTTTAATATTAAGTGTAGCATTATTAGGATAGGACAAGACACCAAACAGCTAGCATAACGAAAATATTATTTATTTCTAAGTTTTATATTGTAAGTTGTTATTATGTTTTATTACTTACTAATAACTAGGGTAATATTTCGATGGTAAAGCGAAATTAGAAATAAATTGTCATTGTAGATTTTGGGAGAGTGAGTTACCTCACGTGTTCTTAGGCCACAAAGGTGGGCCCATTGAGCTGCCTCTTCAGCAGCTTCCCAATTTGGGCATCACCCAAGCCATCCACTCCTTTGGAGTGTTGCTGATTGCGGCGATATCAGGCCAAAAGTCTCCCAACATGGATTCTCTGATTGTTGCGAGAACTGGACAGTGACACAGGACTTGTTCTGCCGTTTCGTTATCCCCGTTTGTTTTAGGGTGCCGTGTTCAGATAAGATACCTACAACTAGTCGCAGGTTCTTCTGAGACAGTTGCACACAAAATTTGTCGAGGGTGCACTAATAGCAGCCCTTGCATGACGACAACTTCAGGTGTTTACCCATCTGCGTGTGAAGTTTTTTTAGGGTTTCTTGGTATAGCATAAAGCTTAATGTCCTCGGGGATATAGGGATAACGGGTTCTCGTCCCCAAATAGGTTGTTCGGAGGCCAGTCTCGCAATCTCATCACCCTCCTCATTGCCCTAGTTTCCGTCCTGTCTTTTCACCTATATAAGAGAAATGACATTATATTCTGAGATATCGTCGAGAGCTTTACGCACTGCAACAGTACTCCTGAGGTAATTTTGCCCAGGCCTAGCAAAGCGGCTTTGCTGTCACTGCAGATACCAATACGTTGTTTCTTGATCTGTCGTTCAAGAACTGGTTTTGCACCATGCATTATTCCCACTACCTCCGCTTGGACGACAGTAATGCTATAGTGTGGCGTAGGCTATGGTCATCGGATAAGACTCCAGCGCCCGTTTCATGCCTTGTTTTAGATCCATCGGTAAAGATGGATGTATCCGTACGCTGGGTTGGCTCAGCATTGGCATAAACACTGAAGTGTCTATGGAAGGCATATTGTGGATGGAGGTAGTCTACCATTGCGTCTAGGAAAGGGGTCTTGACGACTGCCTCATCCAGGATGCGGGTATGTCTGCCTTTCCTGCCTGCTGTGTGCCACAGACGCTTATGTCTCAGCCTCAAAGCCGTCCCCACAGCTACTTCCTCCACAAAAAGATCGAGTGGTGAAAGGCATGAGATCACCTCTAAGGCGGCTGTAGGGGTTGTGTGTATAGCACCTGTAGGACTAAGTCAGGTAAGACGTTGCACATGTCCTAGTGTGGTTGCTGCCGTCACTTGTCAGACCCTCGGACACCAGACAAGTGCTTCGTAACATAGCATAGGTCTAGGTATACAGCCCCAAGCCACAGCCACAATTCTGGGAGAGAGTCCCCAGGATTTATCTATAGCACGGCGACACTGCCAGAAAGCCATGCATGCTTTTTCAGCTTTAGCTTTCGAATGTTTCTCCCAGTTCAGCTGTTTGTCAAAAATAATTCCCAGGTATTTGACTTTGAATTAGAAATATGGTTCTCGAAAGGAATATTTTCTTGTTGTTCCGCTTGGTTATTAGGAGACGGGAAACAGAAATACGATGATGCAGAAATTGAAGGAACAAATGTAAACATATTTGATTGGTAGGAAAACTGTTCGACCAGCTCCTGTATCCGACATCTAAATGTTAATATACGAGATACGAGTATTGTGTGAACATGCGGTAAAATTCTCTTAAAAAACAGATCTTCATCTCTCCGTTGCCGTTTCGCTTTAATTTGCTCCCCAAGTATTCCACTTCTCGTCTTTCAATATCTAAGGCACTTTCATTATGTATCAATTTGTGCACGCCTTTTCTTTCCCTCTGGAATTGTTTGCCCGGGGTGTGAAACAACGTCTTCTTTTCTTGGAGTTCCGACAAGACTGACATGTTCACTTCTGTGCTCTTCGTCTTCATTCACAAGATCAGTGGCCTTATCACCATCAACAGATGATTGAGTCGCATCTATATTTGTTTCGTAGGTTATGGATCACGTGCGCTTGACAAATTTCCTGTTGATGTTCATGGCTTTATTGTCTTAGATCATACACATGTACATGGATAATACTTCTCCATAAGAAACTAGGTACGTCACTGTTGTAAGGATCCCAACAAACTTTTTTTTATCTGTCTCTTTTGCCGTTGCATGACATCCAATAATGTTGTTTCACTTGTACCCTTTTCAATATTGGCGCTCGCCCAGTTGCTGTTGACGTATGGCGAGAATTACACAAATTAAACTGTCAGTGAGAAAAGTCACAAAAACACCGCATAACCTGCACATGTGGAAACGTTTTGTGTTATTGAAATTTTTAATTTTAATCTAAAATGGTGCGAAAATGCGTTATTTGCAGTGCTCCTCAATCAAGCAATTGTTTGTTTTCATTTCCGTAGACGTAGGTAGAGTGTTTATACTTCAAAAAAGAATAATTCGAATGATGTTCGACCTTTCATCAAGAGAACATTGCCGACCAATTTTTCAGAATAATCGTACACTAACGTTAACATCCATATTTATACAAAAGTGCGTCCTGTATGTAAGAAAGAACCCTAAGAACTTCCCTGTTGTAAATGATAATCACACTTACAGCACCAGATCCTGTAATAACCTTCAGATAGGTTACTATAATATAAGCTTATACAAAAAGTCTCCAAGATACTGCTGTACCTCTCTGTATAATAAACTGCCTAGAAATCTTAAAATTATCATAAATGAAAAGACGTTTGATGGAGAGTTCAAAACTTTTTTAACGGAAAATGCCTTCTATACTTTAGAAGAGTATTTAAACCTTAGAAATAAATAAACATTATATTAGGTTACTGTATTTTTTACTTTATTATTTATTTAATAAATATTTGACAGTTATAGAGGTGTCAAATAATTAATTTTCCAAAATGGTAAGAATGGTTTTGTCGCAAGATTTAAAAGACTGCGATAATTGCACTGGTTTATATTAGTTATATTTACTACATATTTAAATTTCCCGCCGTACACCACGCGTGAGCGCATGCGTAGATTGCATAAGGGTACAGAGAAAGATGGGTAGATATGATTTATTTGTATTAGGAAGAGAAGGAACAAAAATAGTTTGTCTGTGATATCTTTACAACACACTTTACAATCTGTTGTCACATCCATGTAAATGTGTATGATCTAAGTTTATTGTATCCTTTAAAAATAGAAGTTGTGCAATGTACTGCCATTTTGACGTTGACTTATTTTCTGGAGAATCTCCAGAATGTAGTGTTGGTAATTTACTCATTTCAACGGAAAAATGATTTCGCAGATACCTCCACTTTCGTTTTTTGTAAATTTACTATTACAGACCCTTAACCTAACTTGAATTATGGTTACCACAACTCTCTATCAATTATTAGATGTGGTTTTAAGCAATGATGGACAAAATTTATCATCCACGATAAACTTTTAGAACGATAGGCTAATCTCTAAGTCTATGTATGAAATAGAAGAAAGTTTGAACAAAAAATATCACAACGAGCGTAAACCAATAACGATTAATAATTAATGTTATAGGCTACTGGCTACTGGATCATCATACAAATCGCTTTCATTTGCATTTCGAATTGGAGCATCTACTGCAGGAAAAATAATTATAGAAACAGTTGTGGAAGAGTTACAACCCGTTTGATGCTTATTCCAAAAAAAAGGAGATTTCCAAACTGTATTAGATGATTTTAATAATATATGGAATTGTCCACACTGCATAGGTGCTATTGACGGAAAGCATATTCGCATTATTTGTCCGAAAAATGCAGGATCAATGTTTTATAACTGCAAACATTATTTTTCTGGTGCTTTGCAAGCGGTTGCAGATGCTAATTACAAGTTTATTGCTATATACATTGGTAGATATGGCAAACAGGGTGATGGCGGCACGTTTTAAGCTTCTGGACTATATCAATGATTAATAGGTACACGGTTGGATATCCCAGAAGCTTCCGATTTGCCCAGTCAACTATAGGAGCTCCATATGTATTAACAGGTAACGAAGCATATCCCCTCCTTCTCGGTTAGAACGTAAACACATTCTCTTGACATAGCTTCTACATTAGAACGGAAATCGGTTGATGTAGTCAGCTTGTCGTTCATTTTTAAATTTTCCTAAGGATATTAAAACAACAATTTAGTACATTCAAAAGTAATTCCAACATTTGCAAGTAAGCAAAATATATTCTAGCGCAACAAATAACTGTAAAGCCCGACTGTCGCCAGCCTCGAGGGATTTGGACAGGTAGTCTGTATAAAATGCGTGCATTCTTTCATATTCCGTATCTGAAAATAAGACAAATGCGAGCGAAAATTCGATATTGAATACTAACGACTCCCCGAGGTGTCGGCGCGTTGTCGTCTTACGATTGCTCCTTGATTTCTCGGCAGGAATAAAATTGAAATCCTTGTTAGGCTTGATCGTCTGAGCGCATTTTGTTTCCGCAAATCTGCTTTTAGAACCGTGTAAAGGTCTCGGGGGATCTATGAAAACAGCCACAAACCCTGCCTGGTTCGCTGAAATCAAATTAAATATAAAATCGGTGTACTGACAAACATTTTTGAAGCTCTTTGTTGGAAGACTACGCTAGACAGGAACTTCAATTTAAATTTTTGTTTGTGTTGAGTTCTTAGGGCTCTAATTGAAAATGACGTACGATGAAGTATTAAATTACCTAGGCGTTAAGTGTAGAATTTAAGTGGTTCGTCTTTGCTGATTATGAATCCCAAGAACTAATCCTAGCTTCTGGAACTTTCCCAACTTTTAACCTCGAGTTAATGCTCGTCAAACTCAAAAGTTCCCCGGGTCCATAAATTCCGTATTTTAATAACGGCGAGGAGGAGAGCTTTTGTCCCGACTCAACGAGAGCAAACAGCGCTTCCGCTGATAGTTTACCAAATTACATTCCGCGATATTATCTCCCCAGAAACTATTAAACCCTAATATATTAATGGTGGGTGGTGGTTGGGAATTCGGTCTTGCGGTCGACTAGATTTTGCCGGGTTCTCGATTACATTAGAAATTCCAATTTCGATGACGCGTGAATGCCGGTAGCCCGTTGTACTAGATCAAGGGCCACAACTAGTTAGGCAGGTTGTAGCGGAATTAATTAAGTGGCAAAACAAGTTAACTGGAACTAATGGGATCTTGGAAGAAAAAGATGAATTCAAACTGGCTGCAAAACAAGTTCCTGCAATATAAAACAAGATCGTAACTGAAATGTGTGGTAGTAGAGATACACATTATTACATTCGATTCCTTGCACATATCCAATACGTCACCAATGCTTTACTAGGATAGAAGTATCTCTTAAGATACTGTTAAGCCTGAAACTTAGTAGAACCATTAAAGCACAGTTAGTTTCAAGAATGCACTTCTGTACATTAATGTTTCATTTAAGGAAATATGTGACATTTAGCCAGTAAATGTCTTGTTTTATCGATTTTTATATGGATGTTCTGAGGAAATATGTCTCCTTTGCTTGTCTATATTGAGCCACAGGCAAAGGCGAAAAGATCATGCCGCCTTCTTGAAAATAAAAGGACTATAGAGATGACGTTTTATACTGTGCTTTCTGACATAAATGTTTTACTGCGAGTTTATGTACTGCGCTAATAGCTTCTGTAGTAAGTTCATTTGAGAAAGCTACTATAAATCACGAAAAAAATTAAACATTCTTTAAATAATTCTTTTTCAGTTGTAATGTCTAAAAATGGAACTCGCCTATATAACTTTCAACATCCAGTAACCAATAGTATAATAGATCCCTGTCTTAAAAGCTAATACATGGTATAATACACCTGTTTCAATTAATTCGATTTTGTAAGAGAAAATAAACAAGTTGGTTAATTAGATAGAAGACTGTGCTAACTTGGGCCTCCCGAGATTTTAATATGGTGTGCTTACCCTTGATATTAAAATTATCAACAAATCTAACACTATTGGAATATAAAAGACATAAAATGCAAGAATGAATATGTACAGAAAGGAAAAAGTTCAGTTCTAATAGAGCAAGATAAGTTCAGTTCTAATAGAGCAAGATGACATTAATGATGTAAATGATCCCAAGGGATTATCTAGTATCAGATAAACGGATCTTATTCTTCGCATTAAAGAGAAAAACAGTCATTAAACGTAGTGAGAAAGTAGATATGATTAAAGACATTCACAAGACAAAGAAAATATCATCACCGTGTTTCAGTTAACGTTGACCGAACATTTTTAACACCATTGAAAGCGAATATATACCATAGAATATAATTATCAGTTACAAAGGCCAATTCAAAAAGGCATGATCTTGATGGTGTTTCAGTTGCTGTAAATTTTCGCGAATAGGCACATAAATTGATCACGTTCAACTCTCCATAATAGTAAATTTGGTTCAGAGAATAAATTAATCTTAGTGACATGTATTCCAACTTCCAGATATATCTTAGATTTACTAGACGGTGCAGTTTTTAGCCCGCTAAAGAAGAAATGGAGATAATTTGTACAAGGAAAATTAAAGATGAAGATATAATAATTTTTTTGTAAGCCGGTGGTAAAATATTCTCCAAACCAAGGGTGCATAACGTTGAGTTGTGGCAAACTCTTGGCAAATTTGTTTTACAAACGCGGCTGTTCTATTTGTCGGGTGCAAAGTTGTGGGTTTTATAATTTTTTTTATTGGGCTCCACTGGACGTGGGAAAGGGTTAAGCAGAGGCAAGCCAGCACTTTTAATTTCTTGTATTCCTTCTCCTCAGTCCTTAACCCTACCATAGGAAAATAAACAAATGCTTACGGGTGTAGTGGCTTTGCTGTTCATAATACTGGTTCTATAATTGTTTTCCTTATTTCCTGATTTTGTGCTAAGTGCGAAGCCTCCTGCAGGCCCGATCAAGTTCTTGTGTTGATACACCACATTCATCGGTGTTCTGTCTCTTGGTCACCGTCCTTTCATTTTACCTTGGTTTGCTAACATTTTCATCGCATTTTCTAGTCTAGTAAGATGATTGAAACATCTCACACGAATTTTGTCTATACCTGAACATAATCTTCTCTTAATGGAAAGTTCCTCCGGGACGAAATGGTTTGTTCTATGAGCCCTCCACGGTATGCACTATACTCTTCTATAAACCAACATTTCAAATATACTCATTCTGTTTCTGTTCGCCTTTTTAAGTGTCCACGTCTCTATTGCGTAAATTGCTATAGGAAAAATGTATCATCACACCAATCTTGTCTTAGTTGATTAGATATGTTGCAGCATTTCCAGATTGTAGTAGGTTCCGTGGTTGCAGAGCGGACTGCATCCAGTCGTCTCCGAATGTCCAGTTCTCATTGGCCTAAGCTGGTTACAACAGATCCAAGGTATTGAAAGCCTTTCATAGCTTCATATCCTACTAGTTTCCGAACGTTGTTTTGGTTTTCGTTTGCTCGGTCAACAATCATTATTTTGGTCTTGTACTTTCTTATATCGTACTCTTGTCCAGTTGCTGTTAGTCGACCCATCATTATCTACAGTTCATCATCATCGACAGCTACAACAAAGGTGTCATATTCCTCATCAGAGGGCTGCGGTTGGTTTAGAATCTTCTGCGAGTGGGTGCCAGGCCACAGAGGCATAGAAGGAAATGAAAACGGTTTTTTAAGGCCAACACAATGTTCGTTTTTTTTTTGTGTTGGTCTTAAAAAAGCGCGTAATGAAAATTTGTCACCCTTCGTTAATTCAGAAAAATCTTCATAAACTTTCAAGTATTTTAATCAATAACGGATATCCCAAGGTTCTCATTAGAAAATTACTTTTTAGTACTCCCCGTCCTGTTCCCGTTAACCAACAACCCGCTGTGCAAGTAGATCAGCTTTTCTACTTGAAACTTCCCTTCATTACTAATTTAACTTATGGTTTAATTAATGTCTTAAAGAGTGACCACATCAAAATCGCGAAAGATAATTTGAAAACGATTAATAACCTTTTTGCTATGTTGATGGGGTCGAATGCCGTATATTCCATCTCATGTCATGATTGTAATAACAAATATATTGGTCAAACCAGCCAATGGTTAAAAAGTCGACTAACTCAAGATAGAAGTGACTGCAGAATTGGAAACAATTCCTGCGCCTTAGCCATTCACTCTAATAGTTTAAACCATCAACCTGATTTTAATGATGATTTAGATATTGAGAACAACCACAAAGGCAGGCTGTTCTTGGAAATGTTTCACATTTATAAAGAACCCCTAAGTATGAACTCAAAAACTGATGTAGATCGGCTTAGTGTTATTTATTCTCATTTCTTAGATATGGAGTTGGATAATGGTTAGGTTGGTTAAGTTTTCTTGGTGCCCGTCTCTGGGCGTGGGATTTGGATGTTTAATCAAGTTTCCTTCTAATTTCCGGGGGGTTTTGGTTGTTCGTTTGAATTTCCGGACCAGTGATGGATTTTCTGTTTCTCTTAGGTTGGTATTAGTTAGTGACCTTTTGTCTTGTAACCTGTTCTGTTATCACAAAAATTGTTATGCTGCAAAATTTCTTTTAAAAATTGGTGATGGTATTAGTTAGTTATTAAGTTTATATTTAAACTCATTAGTGCCATTATATACACTTAGTTTATGAAAATGATGTTGGCCAACGGTCAAGTAGTTATCTGTCATGTATTGTCAAGTTCGTTTTAAGAACCTCCCAGTTCTGTAAGTATTCTTTAAGTCATGCTGTTTCTTGAGGTTATCCTCTGCTCACACAGAGCAATAAATCACAGTATCTTTGATTACTTTACAGACCATGATCGTCATAATTTAGCATATAGTGTTCTATCGTGTATGAACGCCTCCCCTAACTGTTGTCATGTTACTTGATCACTATCTCTCCCATCCATTGTATAACGACGATTTTATAGATTCCATGTCTCCAGCGAGGTTCGAAGTCTTCGCTGTGATCTTCTTCCTATTCGCGGCCTCCACTCTATTACTTTCGTTACTCAATCTGTCGCCTTGTCTCCTCATCATATGTGCTGCCCATTGCCACTTTAGTCTGGCGATTCGTGTTACCACATTCTCTCTCGCCATTCTCCACTTTAAACATGTTGTCTAAAATTGACAAGCTAGATGCTATTATAACAACGCAGAAGTGGATATGTTCCCCAATTCATTAACAAATTGTAATATACACCATAATACCATAAAGGAAAATGCATAAATTCAAGTTTGAATCACCTAAATGTTCCTCATTGCAGTAGGCAATATATGATAACAACACAAACATATTGATCTTCAACATTTAAGAGATTATATGCTAACCTTAGGCAATATCATCTTTAAGAATCAAGGAAGAGTAATATATGCTTGTTGCTCTAACTTTAAATAAGTAAATCAAGCATTGTGTATAAAAACAAAGATGTAAAGCGTAGATAGAAAATTGTTTAAAGAATTCCTATCAACACGCAAAACTTACAGGAACAGAAACATAAGATAATGATGAAAAGGAAACATCAAAAGGAACATCAAAATGGAAACTACCTTTTTTGCCAATATTAGAAGATCATGAAACAACTTTCCTTTTTTTTTAACATGTCCAGCAAATATTCTTCTAAAGTTTTTCCCTGCGTGTCAAACGTTGTTGAAAATATTACAACAAATTAATAGGCTAATGTTGCTGAAATAATAAACGAATTAACAGTTTACTTTTATTACAGTTTCTCATAATAAACTTTCGCAGATGGTAAATATTCTTAATGGCCAATGGTACACAAATGGTCGAAAGCTGTGCAATTTCTGAATGTTTCTTACGCCTTTCGCCTCTGATCTAAATATTTTACACCCTTACATAAAATAGGCGAATCGGGATGCATTAAGTACCATGACCACATCAAACATTTTCTAAGTATTTCGAAACACCATAAACTAATATGTTTCAGAAGTAGTTATGTCTATTTAATGACAAGTTGGCTGTATTGAGAATCATCCTCTAAAATTATTAACACTAAATATCTATATGGTGTATTAACAAAACGTGTCACCAGTGATTGAATTAATTAATTTGTTAGATCGCACCACCAACAACTGTATGTCTTGCATACACAGTTAAGTGTGTTATATAAATAAGCAATTAGAATAACATCGAAACAATAACTTGAATTTACTTGAAGTATGGCCTCGCAACGCTCTCCCGCTCAACCCTCTGGGAGCTCACTCAATTGTAAAACTCCGGTATTTTAATTTTGTATTGAGATAAGCTACGAGTAGCTTAGCATAGTAGTAGCATAGTATGAACTTATGCAATACGAACGTACGCTTTTTAATCATCTCTTGAATTTATCGCCTGTGTTTAACTAGAGTCGTATACATTATATTTACTGAAAACCACAAAGTAACAACAGAATCCAGTGTGTTTGCAGTTTGAATACATAAATATGTTAATTACTCAATATAATAGCTGTTAGGGTAAGCTAAATAATTTTAGTGATTTAAATCTAGAAACAGACTAAATGGATTCAAAAATTCCGAATCATCAATTCTAAAGTGGTTGTTATGTAAAGAAACACACAAAAAATGGAATAGAAATATTTGTAAGTTTATTGATTCAAAGTGAACAAGTCTATAGTATGATTACAACTGAGGAAAAATACAGAGTTTTCATATATATAACATTGGGGTGACAAAGAATTACAGAAGTATGCAGTCATCGATTATCTCATTATTTGGTCTATATTCGACTGAAATTTAGAGGTCAAGCAATAATTCTGTAACAGAAATGAGCAATGCGGATGACGGCATCCCTATGATCGAATTTCGGTTACATTGTATGAGTTTTGTTTTTAAAATAGAAAAATATAAAATGTTGATTCAAACGTTCTTACATATTAAAGTATTTCACGTAACAATATTAAAATACTTCACATAACACATATTAAAGTAGTACACGTAACACCTAGTTCACGTAACACCTCCCGGGGAAAGACACAACTTGTTGGGTTAATTTGTGGAAGTTTCATCTCTCCAACCAAGACTAGTTGCTGTTGCTCGACGGGTTGATGGTCGTGATTTAAGGGTTGTTATTTCGTTTAAAGACTGGATAGAAACATAAGGGTTTTCTTCAGGTTCATCACCGTGGTTTAGGCTTCTCAGTGTAATTGGCGGAGTGATGACAGTGGAGCCATGTTTACGATGACAAAGGTTGTTCTTTGATTTCTTGCAGAAACTCAACATCCATTGGAATGAGAGTAGTAGTGGATTGCATCGGCAAGCACATTGGCAGATAAAAGATCCGATGACAAGTAGTGATATGACTGAAAGGAATGCATACCACGGATAATATTTGGTAATATGCGGAGTAATGATGAGGTTTTCTAATTTATCATCGATTCGTTGAAGGTTAATCCTTGAAATGCCAAGTTCTTGTATATGTAGCGGAACTGCGTCCAATGATTCTAAATGAATTTCTTCAGGTTGTTGATTATGGCATCCTTTACAAAAGGTATTAAAAGGTGTTTCAGGTATCGATATAGTTACGTTGCTTTGGTGATTAGTTGGAGCTTGTAGCCTGAGTGAGTTGACATATGCTATACAATTCTGGTCGAGTTGTACATAAAGTGTATCCTGGAATGTTTCTTTATATGTAGGTTGAGATGTACATGTAACATCGATGTTTTCTTTGTACGTTGAGGTGAGAATCCACGTGTTTGTAGCTATGGAATTCCAAAGGAACAACGGGCCATGTAGTAATATCTTCCGACAATCATTTGGTAATTGCCGTAAGGTTTGTCGAAATAATACCATTTCGCATGGTTCTGTTGCGGTCTGCTGATATTGCTGTGGACTAGAGCATACACGATAGGTGGCAGTAATTAGTTTGCAAGTGGATTTATCATGCAAAACCACATATCGTCTTTTGTCTGAAGAGACGAGAAGGAAATTATATCTAGGTTGAATGATTTGATAGGTTTTTGTAAAATTTTCAGTAGTAAGAGGGATTGGTAATGGATATAATTGCAAAAAGTCAAAAATTGTAGTGTCAACTAAAGGTATGCGAATTATGAATACTAAATAAGGATTCTTAAAGAAAACAGATAAAGTCGAAATGTCTAACAATAAGTGTCCGTTACCTTTCATAAGTGGTAATGGAAAGGTTTTATCCATAGGTAAGTTATTCTGAATTTTGAGTAATTGGTTTATAAGTTCATTTGGACTTAAGATATTTGGTGAAAGGATATTTTGTTTTGAAAATAAGATGGCATTAATTATTACTTCTAATTGAGTATCTAGCGTTTCAATGACAAAGAAGATATTTGAAATTACATCAATTAGAAGACGAGAATAATTTTCTTGTTGCAATAAAACTTGAGTAATATTTGATATTTTATTGATGTCTGCAACATTTTTATTCATCTTTTGAGTAAAATTTTTAATAGATACGAGTGATTGCTCGAAATTCGAAATTACGTTCTGCACTATATGATTCTGATCTTGTAATAAATGTTCAATTTTTACTTGATCTTTATAAAGAGAATCAATAGCTTGTGTATAGTATTCTGCATCTGAGGCATCAGGTGTTCCAGCTATCCATTTCCAAGCTGTGCCAAGGAAATCTAAGGAGCGTTTATCTCGTGTGGCTTGTGTATTGTTAGTTAAAAATTCAGTAAGATGATTATGTTTTTGTACTAATAAAGGGATTTTAAAGTGCAGATTATTTTTTGCATGAAGACAAGTATGACGAGTAACTGGAAAGTTTTCGGCAAGGATACATGCTTCTTCTAATGATTTTTCATATTGTTTGAGTAACTGTATCTCGTTGGTTAAGGTTGAGAGGTTGACATAAGTTATAAGGTTCCAGGTAGTATCCGAAATACTGGAAGAACCATCTCTTACATATAGGATTCCGGAGCCAATGGTGATGGGCTTGAGGATTGTACCATGACAGAGGATTGAGGTGATTCTGAAAAGATTTTGAGTCTATTGAAATGGACAGAAACTTCTTTTGAACCTATTTTTAATAAGGCATTGGTAGTAGTAGTAGAAATAATAGGATAAGGACCATTATAAGTTGGACTTAACTTTTTATTTTCATTTAATTTTTGTTGTTCGTTTCTTAATAGTACCAATTGTCCAGGTAAAAATGTGGGGTTATGAATGGAATGATCGTAATGCTCTTTCGATTTTTGTTTAGAGGTTAAGAGTCTTTCTTTGGCTAATTGGTGACTGTTTTTCATACGTAATTTTAAGTTATTCAAGTAGGAATCATAATTATACTTTGAAATTGAGTAATTTTGAGGTAATATAATTTTGTGTCCAAAGAGTAATTCATAAGGTGTATAGAGAGTAGTGGAATGAATATTTGAATTATACGCTAAAATAGCAGTTGGTAAATAGATATCCCAAAGGTGTTGTTCATTGGAAACATAATGTTTTAAATACTCCTTTAAACATGCGTGCGCCCGTTCGAGGCTTCCATTAGTTTGTGGGTGATAAGCGCTTGCTTGAAGGTGTGTAATTTTTAAAAATTTATTGAGTTCTTTAAAAATTTGAGAAAGGAATTCAGTACCTTGATCAGTTAGAATTGAAGTGGGAGTACCGTAGAGACTTATGAATTTAATAAATTCTGTTGAAATTCTTTCGGCAGTATGATCTGGTATCGAAGATGCGTATAAAAATTTGGTCAAGTCATCTTGTATTGTTAAAATGTATTTGTTTCCTGTTAAGGTCAAAGGAAGGGGACCTACGATATCTAAAGCGATTCTTTCAAAAGGTTGGTCGCTAGTCGTAGTAATTTGCAT
Source organism: Limonius californicus (assembly GCA_014611495.1). Taxonomy (NCBI): domain Eukaryota; kingdom Metazoa; phylum Arthropoda; class Insecta; order Coleoptera; family Elateridae; genus Limonius; species Limonius californicus. The sequence goes on along the minus strand of JABXWE010022160.1, from coordinate 19,397 downwards.
GGGAATTCTTGTCGGATTTCGATCAATTTTATTTTTTTGACAAGTTTCACAATTTTTTACATAGTTCCTAATATCAATTGTCATGTTAGGCCAATAGTATTTGTTTTGAATTCTGGCTAAAGTTCTTTGAAAACCAGGGTGTCCAGAGATTGGGGAATCGTGATTATCGAAAAGTATTTGAGTAATTTGTTCAGGTAAAATGTTCGTGATTTTGTTTTGATAAATGGTAAGTTGACAGTTGGGGTTGAATAGAAATTTTAAGAGTTCTATAACATAGGTTAATTTTATAGTATTAAATTCATCAACAGGAGTTAAGATGTCTAGTTTGTCAATTTTATTTTGCTTAACGTAAAGGCTTACCTTAAAAAGGCTTTGGAATAAGTCTTGATAACTTACTTTATCAAAATGATATAATTTAAGAAAACTAAGTAAATAAGTTTCAGATATTCTTTCTACATTAAAGAGTGCTTTATCTTCTGAAGGTTTTAAATTTTCGGAAAGTAATAGTCGGGATGTTACAAAATTTTCATCATTATCCAAAGGATGGAAAAGTAATCGTAGATTAGGGGATTTAGTGATTGATTTGTCATTGACTATAATCGGTGTATCTGGTATGTTGTTACAGTTTCGTGCTTTAAGGAAGTCATTAAAAGTAAGAGTTTGGATAGGGAAACATTGTTCTGGTGGAAGTTCAATTCGAGAGAGTGCATCGGCATTCGAATTGATGCGTCCAGGTTTATAAATGATTGTATAGTCATATTCTTCCAGGGTTAGTCTCCATCTGACAAGTTTTGAAGAAGGGTCTGAACAATTTTTTAACCATACTAAAGGTCGATGATCAGTAATAATATTAAATTTAGTACCATACAGATACGGTCGAAAATGTTTTATTGCCCAAACAATGGCTAAAAGTTCTTTCTCGGTTGTACTGTAATTTTGCTCGTTTTTATTTAAGGTTCTTGATGCAAAGGCTACTGGTAAATCATTATTAATTGGACCTTGAGATAAGACAGCACCAAGGGCTATGTTACTAGCGTCGGTGGTTAGGTTAAAAGTTTCTTGGAAATTTGGGTAATGTAGCAATAGATCTTGTGATAAGATTTCTTTTAATTTTTCAAATGCTAATTGATGTTCAGTTTTCCAAATGAATTTGCAATTTTTGTGAAGTAGGGTTGTTAAAGGTTTTGTCAAAGTAGAAAAATCTTTAATGAATTTCCGGTAATATCCAGTTAATCCTAAAAATGATTTTACTTGCGTTGGCGAAATAGGAGTTGGAAAATTTTTTATTGCGATAATTTTTGTGGGGTTTGGTTTAATTCCGTTTTCAGATATTATATGTCCTAAATAGGTAATTTCTTTGTGTAGGAATTCGCATTTGTCTGGTTGAAGTTGCAAATTATTTACTCTGAGTCGATCAAAAATTTCTCTAAGTTTTTTATTGTGATTTTCTAAGGTATCGGCATAAACAACTATATCATCTAGATATACAAAACATTTGATTCCGTCTAGGCCAGATAATACAGTGGTCATTAATCTTTGAAAATTTGCTGGAGCGTTTTTCAGTCCAAAGGGCATGCTAGTGTATTCGTAATGACCTGTGTTTGTGGAAAATGCGGTTTTTTTTATATCTTGTTCGGCAACAGGAATTTGATGGAATCCACTGGCCAAATCCAATGTTGTGAAATAATTAGAATTGCCAATTTGATTTAGAATGTTTTCAATGCTAGGTAAAGGAAATGCATCACCTATAGTTATGTCATTTAATTTTCGGTAATCTATTACTAATCGCCATTTTTGTTTACCGCTGGCATCGGATTTTTTTGGAACTATCCAGAGTGGAGAGGACCAAGGGGACTGAGAGACTCTTATGATGCCTTGTTTTTTCATTTTTGTTATTTGGTCATTCACTTCGGTTTTGTGAATTTCTGGAAATCGATATGTTTTTACGTGTATAGGTTTTGAACTTGATGTGGGAATATAATGTTGAATAGAATTTGTTTTATTTAAATGGTCACCTGGTAAGAAAAATAAATCATTATATTGATCACAAATTTGAAAAAGTGATATTTTTTCTTCCTCATTAAGATGAGTTGTTCTCAGCTGATCTCTGAGAAGTGAAATTCGAGTAAAAATAGAAGTAGAAATTGAATTATTTGTGGTAGACTTTACTGAGTCTCCTAAATTAGTAAAATTGTAATAAAATATAGAATTAGAAGGGAACTGCTCTAATTGAATACTCGATAAGCGATAAGTTTCGTCTTTATCGGTAGTATTAACAATAGTTGCAAGACAAGTTCCATCAGCTCGTACTGAGGTTAAAGCTCGGGACAGATAAAGTCCTTGTTTAATGTTGCAATAAGGTATTATACCTTCTTGTAATTCAGGATTTATTACGCGTAGGGGAATAACCATTTCGCACCTAGCGGGTATTAAAAAAGAATTGGTAACAAAATTTTCAGAATTTAAAGGAATAGAAATATTATAAAGACGTAACGTATTCATTTGGAATATCGTTGCTTTATGGTAATGTAAAAAATCTGTACCTAATATTCCATCATACGGAATATTTGTAAGATCGTTAATTACGTGAAACTTTACTTGTAGTGTTAAAGTTTGCACTTGAATGGGAAGTGTAATTTGTCCTATCGTGGTGATCAAATTACGAGAAATTCCTTTTAACGAAATTTGAGAGTTATAATCAATTTCAGAACTTGAATTCAAAGAAGTTATTTTAATCAGTGACACAGATGCGCCTGTATCGACAAGAAGTTTTAATTGTTTATTTTTATTGAATTTATCAATCGTTTTTAACAAAACAGATATATTTGGAGTTACGGATAAAACGGAGTTTGAAATTAATCGAATTGTATGAGATTGAATTGTTCGATTACATCTGGGTCGACATTTTGTTGTTGATCCATTGGTTCGACCGCTGCCAAGTAATCGTTTATGTTTAAAGGGAATACGGGTTTAGTATTCCGATCCTCTTGACTTGCTTGTCTTTGTTTTTCATTGTACATTCGTTTCCTACAATTTTGAATTGTATGCCCGGAAAATTTACAATATGCACATGATAATCTTGGGAAAGTTGCGTTAGAAGTAGAAGGTTGGCTAAAATTTTAAGTCGAAGGTTGATTTAAATTTGAAAATTGGGTACTTGAAGATTGAGCAAATCTAACAAATTTTTGGGGTTGTGTGAAATTATTTTGTTTAGAATAACATCTTTCTGTGTTATGAGTATTAGTTTTGCAAATTTTACAAAATTTCTGTGTATTTTTGAAAACAGTAGGATTTTGTTTCATCAATTTTAGAGAATTTTCTTCGGCTTGTGCTATAGTTACAGCCTCATTAAAATTTGCAATGGTACTTGCACGTAATCTGTCACTGATTTTGGGATGGGTGAAATGGATAAATCGTGAAAGCGCAATTTCTTCCATTAAATGTAAACTTCCATCTAACCATTTTTTATTAGCAGTATTGGAGGTAATTGAATTTTGCAATCGTTTAATTAATGTCTCAAATCGCCCTACAAAAATGGAAATTGTTTCATTTTGTTTTTGTTCTATATTAGTCAAATCACATAGCAATTGAACATGATGCTTAGAATCTTGAAAGTGCAAGACTAAATAATCTCGAAGTTCGATCCAGTTTTTAAAATTTTTATTGCAGATTAATGCTCCTGCTTTACCCGAAATTTGAGTAAGGATATATCGTAATAAAATGGGGTATTGCTCGGGAAGCGCACAACTAATTGCACAATCTACATTTTGTAAAAAAGTAGGTAATTCTTCGCGATTACCACTGAAGGGTTTAATGAATTGGAAAAGTTCCGATAAACGTAACTGCATTTGAACAGGGGTCGATGTTCGTTTTTGTGACGGACCAGAATCTTCTGTAGATTCAATCGGTTCTTCAGTTGGAGGAGGAGCCATTGTAGGTGGAAAAAGATCGAAAATGGGAGATTCAGAGGCTTCAGAGGAATTAAAAGAAATTTCAAAATTTAGGTGGTCTTCAGACATGCAGAACGACAAGATAGCTTTACAAAAATAAATCACTTACAATATGAAGAATTCCTTGAGCATCTCGTGAGGTAGAATGTTGTGGTTTGTACTGGCAGGTAAACTCGTGATGCTGGTCGATGAAAATTGAACGGCAGAATCTTGTAGTCCTGGAAACTTCTTGGAAAAGTTCGATGAGTACAGGAGTAGCAACGGAACGTACAATCTGGGATGCTTCGTAGAGAAGTTCGGAAATCCAGAAAGGAACCAAAGAATGTCTGTTCGTTCGTTGAAGGCGAACACAGTATGCGTCAAAGAAGTAACACTGGTTTTTTCGGTTACTAACTTTCGCGTAAAATTATTTAACTTCTGACACCAATTTATTTCTTGTTATGTAAAGAAACACACAAAAAATGGAATAGAAATATTTGTAAGTTTATTGATTCAAAGTGAACAAGTCTATGGTATGATTATAACTGAGGAAAAATACAGAGTTTTCATATATATAACATTGGGGTGACAAAGAATTACAGAAGTATGCAGTCATCGATTATCTCATTATTTGGTCTATATTCGACTGAAATTTAGAGGTCAAGCAATAATTCTGTAACAGAAATGAGCAATGCGGATGACGGCATCCCTATGATCGAATTTCGGTTACATTGTATGAGTTTTGTTTTTAAAATAGAAAAATATAAAATGTTGATTCAAACGTTCTTACATATTAAAGTATTTCACGTAACAATATTAAAATACTTCACATAACACATATTAAAGTAGTACACGTAACACCTAGTTCACGTAACATGGTTTACTGCTGCAAGAGCAAGCTAATTTTATTGTACGCAAAAATCCAACAACTTTACGCAAAGTAAACTCAGAACTCATTGCCAGTTTCTGCAATAAAAGGAATAATGCATTAGCTCGATTTCGGCGTACATTTAAAGCATTACAGTGGAGCGGAAACCGCAGCAGATTCATTAATTCAAAAATTTACTAAGAATTTCTGGTAAATGAAGAATTCAAATAAGTAAAGCAAGCACCGCTGTGGCCTAATTATGGTATTCTGTGCAATTCCGTCTATTAGTGTTTACTTTATTTAGTATGTATGGTAATTAAAAATGGGCAACTGTACGACTGTCTTATTAAAAAAACTGAAAATAAATATGTATATAGAGGAAACATAAGAGTACTTGGGTACGAATCATTTTTCTATTTGAGAAGAGGGCGCTAGTCGGAATACCCTTGTAATGCTAGTTTTCTGTAGGTTTTCAGAAATTGGTTTGTTTAATAAGGGTCAGGAACCTCGTATACATCTTCCTTGCTGGAAAACTTTTAAGTACCTAAATCTGGTGCAGAGGAAACATGATTTAGTTCTTCTTTTCTGCCACTTAGTAATAAATATAATTCGAAGCACTATGAATATATTCAAATGCAAATAAAATCTCTGGCTAGATCATACCGAAAAGTCAATTGCGACATATAATGGAAATTTATACCCACAGAATGTCGTAGGTTTGGTGATTATTCAGACCGAGCTATGAACACATTTATGTCTCTTTATTCGGTCACCCCCCGGTATAAAATATCCACAACACGAAACAGTAAAACCAGCAAAATTACGATCACGGTATGAGTAGTTTGTACTTCTAACAATGTGAACAATTGTGATCATTTCATAATATCTGTGAACCGATTTACCAACATAACCTCAAATATTAGCATGCATACAGTTATACATTTTGTATTCCGTTTTATAAAGTTAGTTATAAATAGGATTTACTACAGGTTATAATAATAATCTATTTTTAAATGATTATGTAACTGCTTTTTTAAGTTTTTATATAAGAGTTAGAATTATTTACACAATGTTCTTTTTTTTCAAATATTGTGTCGTTTCTCTTACCACTACTGTTAGTCATTTCTCTTCCACTTATTACTCTACAGAATCTGGTGTGCTTATTATGAAAAACAGGGAAGATGCTTTCTGTAGAGAAGTATGTGATACCAAACGAGATTTTTCGTCGACCCGCAACTGGTTAGGTGGAAAAAGGCCTGCAGCTTAGCTCAGAGGACTAGAGGGAGTTCACGGAAATCGCTTACGGGAGGAAATCTTTCTAGTTGTGTACAGGGGATGTCGAAATTAACGGGCGCCACCTTCCAAATACAGCTGATTGCTGGTTCTTGTGGAAGGCCGAGGAGCCAGCAACTTACGGGAATCGGACTCACCTTTATTGTGCCTCCTCCTATATACAGTGTGTCTCACTGTAGACTGCACCACCCCAGTATTTTGTTTATATATTATCGATTCAAAAAATTTCTTTTTTCTGATTATACCTCTCACTAAACTGTAATTTTAGGGTATGTTACTTTCCCTTCACGGTGAAATGCTAGCCTACTACGATTTAAAATAAACAGCAAAATTCAAGAAGTCGTATTAGGGATTTTTTTACAACAAAATTTTGTTAATAAAGTTGTTCAGAATCGCCCAAGTAAGTTAAATCCAAAATTTCATTACAATCAAAAAATATTGAAATTTTTTTTTGCAGTCTACTGTGAGACACATTGTATATGAAGCTTGCATAATTCATGCACAAACAAATACAAAATATACAATAATAAAAGATGTAATAATTTCAAAACACATATAATTAACCTTTTGAGAGTAAATGCCGGTACAAAAAAAAAATATGACAGCAAGTAGTAATATTTTACTCAATACAACAATCGGTTAAAATGAACGTTCGATTAAGGGGGCGCTCGCCGACTTACGGTATTTAAAATATTTCAACAAATCTACGTGGCCAGTGGCGTCTAAGTTTACAACAGTAATACAGTATGTAATTTCTTTTTACAATTAACAGCAAACAAAAAAATATGACAATAGGTAACTGAAGATCGCCTCTTGTCGCATTAAAAAAAAGGTTTAATCACTTAGAATTTTGCAGGTTAACGCGTACAAGATTTTTTTCACAACACAAAAAAACTAATTCCTTTACCTTGACTTTCGGTGAATGGAGTAGAAAGAGAGGCAGGCACAATTTCGGGGTTGTTTTCCAGATGCAGGTACAGTCTCGTCCGGGAAAAAGGTAGGCGACGTTCCTCGGGAGACTTCGGGACGAAATAACTGCTGGTACGCCCCTGGGGATTAGATTGCTTCCCAAAGGGGTTCAGACGGTAGAAACAACAGCTCCAAGAAGCACAAACTTCCACGGGTGATTAAATCGCTTATATCCGATAAAGATCGAAAGGACGATTACACTTAATTGTCCATGCACCAAAATTTAACACTCTGATAATTTTTATTTAAATCCGATTTGGTCGAAATTCTATTTGCCCAAAGCAAACTACGTTACGGTAAAACTCAGTTTAGCAGAAGACCCGCGAAGAAAACCCGATCTTCGTAATACGTCCGTCTGGGCACAAAGATTAGCACCTACTTTATTTCTTTACGGCCCCCGTAGATGGACATGGGCGTCCACTCGGGCGAAGGTGTAAAATCGACTGCCTAACTAAATTCCCCCCTCGCCGCATACACATCACCCAAGCCTAATTTGTTCTAGAACGAAATTGACATGTGAGTTTTCCGAGAAAATCTTAAAAGGCACTATCTAGAAGGCTAGCTGCTAACAAAGGAATTCTCGGAAATATTTTGGTCGCCATTGACAAACATGTCAAGCGTTAGATTAGGTTTCGACAGTGGCCTCTCATATCTTAAAAACATAATATAGCGATTGGCTTAAGAATTGTAATTAAAATAGAATTTTGATTCCTATGAAGCGGCAATTAAAATACCAGTTTAATTCAAATGAAGTGAAAATTCAAATGAACATAACAACCTTACATAGATAATTTGTTATTAGTTGATCCAAATAAGTGTTTCCTCTTTTATGTGTAAATAATAAGCTTTCACTGTGACAAACATTTTCGGTTCTTAACAAGTTTCATAAGTATTGATTACAGCCACACGTGGCGTTACAATTAGGCATGACTCATTCCGACAATTATACGTGTTACCAATCTCCTGGACATATTAGTGATAATTAATATCTTATATCTTTCCTTAACACCTGAAAAACTAGTCACTGCTATGATGTATTGGCTTGTAGGCGTGTTAGGAAGTTTATGTAAGATAAAATTCTACAGAAAGCAGTTTAGCTGATGTACATTCTTTTTACAATTCTACGTGCACGTCTGCTTAAGACATTTACTTGTAGGTTTAATTGTTTCTATGTCTTTCTGTTTCCGATTATCATACAATTGTATACTCAAACAATATGTACCTCTTCTTCTTCTTCTTCTTCGATTGCTTTATCTCTTACGAGATGTAGCGATCTTCTCTCCTATGCCTGTGTTGCGCGTTTAGAGTGCCACAGACATAGACCTACAGCTTCATGTGGGCTTCAAACCAAGGGAAGTGTAACCACTTCTACTCCAGATAATATTTACTAAGCAGGATACCTCGCTGGTTGCCCATTGCCTAGTGAGGGAGAACGGCCGTTAAAAATCCGATGTTCCGGGACTGGGAATGGAACCCGGGACCTTCAGAAAAGAAGTCTAACGCGTTAATCTCTATCCCACGGCAGAGCCAAATACATATATCGTTGTTATGGAGCTACTAAAGTGGATCATAATATTATAAAATTGTTCTATTGTCCCCAAGCTGCTTTCGATAACATGTCAAGGAAACAATTATGGAAAACGCTAGGAAAACTCAGGGTAAGTCCAAAGCTATTCAGAGCAATTAAGAGCCTATATAATAATGTAGAGGGCTATGTAAGAACAAGCGGAGTAACATCGAATAGTTTCAAGATAAATAAAGGAGTGAAAAAAGGAGATTGCCTGAGCCCTTTACTGTTTATCCTGGCTATGAATGAGGTAATGAAAAGATGTAACCAACGGATAGCTAAAACGAAAGTGGGGAATAGACAATTACAACCGGTATATATTCAACTGTTATACGCAGATGATATAATAATAATAACAAAAACCGAGGAGAAGCTACAAGATGCTATAAATGTGTGGAAGAAGAACTAGATAGGTTTAACTTAAAAATGAATATAAATAATAGTAAAGCAATGACGATAAGTAAAAAAGGTACACCAATGGAAAACATAAGTATAAACAATAAAAATTTAGGGAAAGTAGACAGTTACAAATATTCAGGGACACTTATACCAAAAGATGGAAAAATAAACAAAGAAATAGAGAATAGAGTTAATAAGGCAAACCAAATATCGTATACAATAAACATGTTAATAGGAAAAAGAGAAATCAGTAAGAAGACAAAACTGAGAATTTATAAAACAGTAATACTTACCAACCTTAACATATAGATCAGAGACTTGGACCGTGATAGACAAGCATAAATCAGCAGTCAAGATGAAATACTTACACATAATTTAATTATGGGCGAAAAAATTATTGCCATATTTTCGCAGGCATGCTGTATAATAGAACAATAGCACTATTACAAAATTACCGCAATTATATTTTTGATATTCTCAACAAAAGCAACTTAACAGCTCTTACGCACCTATTCGCAGCATTAAATTAATAACCACTTGCAATTCCACATTTCAAAATACCAGTGCAGAATGTATAGGATTAAATGTATTATTATGACATCTGGATATTACTCTAATTTGAGCTTCATAATTATTTTCTTCACTTTTTTAATTGACTCTTCGAAGTAAAACATAAATATCATATTTTTTTCTTCTGTATGAATGCTTGTCGACAGTTGACCTTACTACTGCTATGCTCCTAGAGAATGTATATTCACATGGTAGTAGACGGAATAATTATTATACTACGGGGACCTTAAATCGGCCTAATCAAAAATTTAATTTAGCTTTTTGCATCGTCAATCCATTGTATTCCTTTTCCTGTTTTTTTTTTTGGATGAACGTCGTCTACCAGAGCACTGGAAAGCTTAATGCAGCCAAGGTGAAAAACAATACGTATAATATACGACAAAATAAATTAGACAAGGGGCAATACAAGATAGGATAATTGTTTAATTTTAAGCAAATTTAATAAATCTTGGCACTCGAGTTGTGTTCTTAAAGTTCTTAAAGTTTGTAATCACAAAATTTAGTTCACATACAGTATGTTTCACTTCTCATTTCCACGCCCCTGTATCTTCCTTATTTGTTTTTCGATTGATTTCAAAACTTTGCTCAATTATACTATCGTTTAAACCGGTGAGAAGTGAAACACACAGTATATCATAAACGCAGCTTTATTTTATCTTTTTTCTGCATTATTTAAGGTACTTGTTTATCACTAGTAATTTAATTATGATATCTTCGGTAATTTTTTTACATATTATCACATTAACGAATATTCTGTCAATTACTTAAAAATCCGCAAGTAGCCTTGGAGACAATACTTACTTTACTTTTGTTCATCCGTTCTTACCCCTAGGACGTCGGATATTCTATCCATTTCTCGTACTCCTTGCGGTCGTGACCTAGCCTTTCTGCTTCTGGCAATGTCTTTCCTTTTCTTTCTACTATGGCCTTCACCTCTTCTTCCCATTTTTTGCTCGGTCTACCCCTTGGTCTGCGCCCTTCCACTCCCATCTCCAGTATTATTTTGGGTAGCTTAGGACCAAGGTCCATCTTTCATATGTGGCGAATCCATTTCAGCTGTTGCTTTTCTACCATTACTACTACTACTGGCTCCCGTTTTAATTCGTCTCTAATTATTTCATTTTGTATTCTATTTCTTCTTGTATTTGCTGTAACCTTTCGTGTATTATATTCTTTTTTCCTATTTTAATTTAAATAGTGTAAACCTTAGATCGACTTATAAGAAATTGGATATGCAAACTGAATATATTTCCACGTCAAACAGTAATTTCATTAAAATTGCGAAAAGGCATCAGTTACGGGTAATAAATAGATCTGTTGTGTCACCTAATTAGTCATTATTTTTCATTGCAGAACTAGATGTACAATGTAATTCTATTAAAATGTACTGCGCGTTTTTTCCTACGCAAGATTTTGAAATATTTCTACTTTCGTGAAAAATCGAGTTGCCCTTAAAATATGTATAGTTTCATTATGTAGCTGGACTTTGCACATCAGAGTAACAAAACAGCCGAGATAACCGTTACAACTAACACACAAGAGTTATACAAATTGCGAATAAGTTTGGACAAAAAAATTACTGTATTATTGCCTGTAATTGCCACCATCTAGAATTACAGTTTAGGACGCATATCAAACTTCTCTCGCCCCTCCCATGTTTTCTTGAACATTCACGAAGAAATATTTTTAATGTTTTTAAAAATCCAAATTTGGAAAAATCAACTCCTTGTCCTGGGAAAAAACTGCCTGCTAAGAACTAAAATTGCTAAAATTTCGCAAGCTATCCTTCTTTAGAATATAAATTCTCAAATATGTTTAAAGTTCTTGTTCTTCTCGATATAGGCTAACGGCCTGCTGAATAGAATAACTTTTTTGAGCTCCATTTGCACGCTGGCCAGGAGCTTAACCTAACCCGTCGAACAAAGAAGTGAGGTACCCCTACATGGTTTGCGATTGTCAAAGATGTTCGCATGGCAACCGGGACCGACGGCTTTATGTGCCCTCCGAAGCACGACCGGTTGCATGTGCTAATATATTTGAGTACTCATCGGCGCGGATAGTGCTGCACTACGAATGTCGTTGCATCAGCATCCGCTTTGCTCCACTATCTTCAAAGTTGAATATTGGTCAATTGTGACAATTTTTATGGTTATTAAACCGTTCAAAAAATAATTCGGAGGCCTAATATTTACTATTGCTATAATGTGGGTTCTGGCCCTGAGCGGATGTAAAAAGTAGGGCGAAATACAAGAAGTCAGCAGGCAGTGAAGACGTGCGATCACCCAGTGTTACTACTTACAATCACACAGTTTTGTTGTGGTTCTTATAAAATACAAGTGTTCAACACAAACTGGCCCAAATTTGAATTGACTAAATGTCTGATAAATATCAACAGTTATTTTTCACCTTACTACTACCACCTACTTGCATAGATTTGCGTCTAATCAATTTGAAAACTTTCCAAAAAGACCTTTCTTCCATGTTTTACGTGAAAACGTAGTAGCTGAATAAAGTTACTCCTTTGGTAGACACCTGTTGATACCTCACTTCTATATTAACAATTAGGGAGAATATAAATATCTTATCGTAGGTAAGTATGTTCTTCGCGATTCTTTTTGTTCATTCTCTTCTTTTCTGTGCCCCGTTAACATTTTTAACACACAAATTCCTAATCTTAGGATATCATTTGTTTTACCTTTCTTTCGAGAGATGGCATACCAACAGCACATTTACCAACCTTGAGTAGTGTTTCGCCATAGGCTTGTAGCTCCTTTCACCTACGGTTTAACGCATAAACCTTCGTCTTGTAACAAAGCTGTGATTTGCGTTAAGTTTTCTTTACATGCAATTTTGAAATATAATTTGAAATATGCAGAATAATTATTGCAGGTTCAAGTGTACTTTATCAAGAAATAAGTGTTAAAGTAGAGCCATGTAGATTATATTTATGTTCCTGCAACGTTAATGATATATGGAGTGCTTTGAAATATTTTTTACGGCAAACTGTTCCATAAACATGCAAATTCATTTTATAATCTTGTTATAGAAACAGTTTAAAATAGAAATGTTCCACTTGATAATCTCGCTGAAAGAAAATACGAGAAAAATCTACACAATATAACCACAGAAACGTAGCAAGACGATTAGATTATGTTAGTGTAGCAGTTGTATGACAACGACTGCCTTTTTACATGATTTGTAGTAATACAAGTTTGTAATGCTTCGAAACTTGAATCGAAGAGGACCAAATAGGGGGTGGAATCTGTTGATAAAATCTTGAGTAAGGCAATCATTTCTTCATATGAAAGTTGTTACGCCTTAAGAAGGAAGACTGATAGGAATAAGGTACCCTGGTGGAATCAAGGCCTACAGGAACTAAGACCAGGGACCCGTATACTCTTATGTAAAGCCATGCGGAATCGTTCACTCGAGAACTGGGGAAACACACAAACAATCCCTACGCCTCACAAAGATACACAGATGACCTTATCATATTGATTATAGGAAAATTATCATACGCGGTCAGTGAGCTCATACAAAGAGCGCTAAGGTTAGTGCAAAGACGCTGCATAGACCAAGGCCTCAAGGTTAATCCCTCAAAGGCCGAGTTGGTCATATTCAACAGAATAAGCAACAAATGGGTTTATACCCCCATAGATATTCGGATCAGGACTACAGACTTCCACAATGATCAAGTATCTTGGGGTAACCCTAGATGAAAAACTGTCATGAAAGGCTCATATCGAAAGGCAAGTCCAAAGGACAACGTTGACTCTTTGAGCTTGCAGAATGACCTTTGGCAAAACATAGGGAAAGAGTCCTAAGGTAACGTTATAGTGCCGTAGTAAAACCAATGATCACATACGCATGCTTGGTGTGGTGGCATGCCACGTCAAAAGCCGACATCAAGCTTTGCCTCACTAACCTCCAAAGATTTGCCTGCTTAGGTATTACCGAGGCATTACGGACAACCCCTACCGCAGCCTTGAAGGCACTCCTGAATAAAGGTAAGGGCCAGTGGTATGAAGCTGGAGTAGTAAGTGGACATGTGCGTGCACTGTCGTTTGCGGTGAGCTCATATCCGCTTCTTGAAGCGAGAAGCGATGGCAGGTTAACGGTAATCTCCTTCAATAAACCTTATAATTTTGTAATTCGCAACCGGAATGACGGGCTAACTCCCAACGAACTCCTTAAGTCTACAAATCTAGTTTGGTTTACGGACGGATCCAATACGGAAGAGGGCTCGGGCGCTAGAGTTTATAGTAAAAGGCCGAAGGTGCAACATTTCTTTCCTATAGGTAAATATACCACCGTTTGCCAAGCTGAGATATTTACGATCTCCGCTTACGTGCATGAGAATCTCATAAAAAGGTACTCAAATACACACATATACGTATCTCCCGACTTTCAAGTAGCTTAGAAAGCGCTCGACTCGGTCAAAATCAACTCAAAGTTGGTGCAAGACTGCCGAAGTGCCCTAACTAGATTCGGCTCATTAAATTGGGAGAAGCTATTATGGGTTTCCGGACATAACAACATTGAAGTCACCAAGGAAGCTGGCTCTCTGGAGGCTCCCTTCGGCCTTTTCTAGATCCGGAACCGGCCTTCGGACTGCCCGCATCAAGCGTCAAGGACGGAATCGAAAGTAGGACCTACCATCAGTTTCTTTCAATCTGGGCCTGTCACATTTTAGTTTGGCAACTCCTTATCAAGGGGACCTCTCCTGGCCCGACCAAACAACTCCTATAACTTAGTAGGAAGAATATAAGAATTGTCGTGTAGCTCATGACTGAACACAACCATTTTAACAAACACCTACACACCCTGGGGTTAGTCCAATAACCTAGATGTAGGTTTTGTGAAGGAGAGGAAGAATCTTCCATTTACCTTCTTACCCAAAGTCCATCACTGATAAGGCTAAGACATAATTACTTAGGGGCTGGTCTCCTGGTAACTAAGCACTTATGGAATGTTCCCATAAATAAGTGTCTCATCTTCGGGCTGAAGGCGGGACCATTTCTTAATATGGCGGATTCACAATGGGCTTGGTCTGAGTGTTGTGTTTTAGTCCACGCCCATCTTTAAGAAGAAGAAGAAAAGGAAGAAGAAGAAAAGGACTTCAATGATTATGATGTTTAAAGTTGCAAATTCAATAGTATGACGTTTTAAATGCTGAATATGTCTCCGTTACCTATTATCTCCTAACACCCTCAGTTAAATACTGAAAGTAGAAGTTCTAAGTGTCATAATCACAATTATCAGCTAACAATCTGGCATTTTGCTTCTGATGTATAAAATGGTAAGCGGAAAATTGATGGCTACACTAGTCATAATGAGTTCCCCTAACGTTTGATATCAAAATCACTATGCCCAATGTCCGTATAACTAGTTTCACTTCCAATAGTTAAAGCGCGTTATGTCTGAGTGAAAAACTTTACTTTAAGATACGTCGATGTCATGCTATCATAAATTCCAACAACTTTAGGAAGCAATTGTTGCAATAGTCTCATTACTTATCTTTTATTCATAACAACATCATAAACTTCACTTTTATGATCATCTTTAAAATGATGGTTGAGGATCCCTCGTTCCGCTTCCGTTAATAGACAGCTGAAATAGCGCGAATAAATTCGGAAAAGTTGGTAAAGCCGCAAAGTTGCAGCCGTGACTTTGGTTATTATTCGAGCATTCGCTGCAGCAATTGCGTAAGTTAATGCCATATTACAGTGTAACTTGAACTGAGGTAGGTTTTATTTCGAGATTTATATCCCGGAGCAGATGTTAAAGTCATTTATGTGAAGCGTGTCATGTCAGCGGAAACGGGCGAACCGGAAAACGGCCGCTAGGAGCTCGCAGAAACGATGAAAGCAGGAATAAATGTGACGGACACGCATTCTCCTTCTTTCTCGGTCACCTTTCATTACTCAAGTTAGGCTGACTTCTTGTCCTTCTATTTGGGTTTCTAATACACGAAAAATTTTGTCATATTTCAGAATAACTTTGTAATTCCTTTGTCTGGGGATAAATGTCGAAGGGTGCGAAATGGCTTTCATGCTACACTTACCAGGTCTATTCAAAAAATGTGACACTGACAGTTTCTTACTACCGATCCAAGACAAGTTTTTTACAGAGATTTTATAGGCCTAATAAAAGCAATCTTCTAAAACACTATCCGTAGATAGCATCCTGTATAATTATGCAATCGTAGAATCTAATTTTTTAAAATAATTTCTGAACGGAACGTCCAGTTTAAAAGCACAAGTCTTATTTAGTAGAAGTAGGCAAGACACAATACATCTCATAGTTAGTACAATGTTAATGTATATTTTTTTAAATTCGATTTGAATTATTCGTTTATATATTCCTCTGACACTAGTAGAAGGGTAGCTTAACATTGACTTTTTTAACTGTTTCTATTCTGTTCACATTTGTTACGGGCCAAAAAAGACTTACGTTACTGCGCCAAATTTGTTACGGGCCAAACGCGCTTTCCTGGACCCGCAAACAAAAAAAAGATGGAAAAGGCCAGCGGCTTGCTCAGAGGAGTAGGGGGAGTTCGCTAAAAATCGCTTATAGAGAAAATGCTTCAAGTTGTGTACAGGGCGAGTCAGAATAAGTGGGCGCCACCTTCCAAAATCCAGCTGGTTTTGTAGGTCCTCGCGGAAGGTCGAGAAACTAGCAGCTCACGTGTATGGAACCTACCTTTACTTGTGCCTCCTCCTATATATTTAAAGCTTGCAAATTTCTTACAACAGGTTCAAAAGACACAATAAGAGACAATAAACTTTAAAACACATATAATAAAATAAATAGAAAGTGGCAATACAATAAACGGACACGAATTATTATGACACAAAAGTTTGCATTACATGATTATCCTTGAACGTTCAGGTAACTCTTCGCCACTGGTGTTACGGAATTTAAGTTAGGCATTCAGTTAAAAAAACACCAGTGACGCTGAAGCTCACAAAAGTACAGTATAATTTAGTAGCTTTATCCTAAAACAAATTAACACCTAAGGCGACTGAAGGTCCTTTTATTATTTACAATTTTACAATTTACAAAAACAATTAAATTTGAAGTCTGCAAGTCACGCGAGGAAAAAAAAGATTTATTTTTCACTGCACAACAACAAAAACATTCTTTACCTTGACGAGGAGACGGCACAATAAGACGGCGATTTCCAGTTGTTATAAACGATGAACAGAGGCGAAGACAGGAACCTTCGGTAGCATGAAATGGCTGCAGAACCACGGGCGTCGGGCTTTTACAATGATCCGCCGAAAGGCGATTGGTCAACTCACTGAAGAGTTGCCTTTTCCTGGGGTTGAATCAAGATGTTCCCATTAATCCGGCAATAGCCGACAGTCTGTTAGATACCCCTTGGTACAACAGCGAAACGGAACACACATTAATGATACCCCTCACAAAAAAAAACCGAGAGCCGCCCCTGCAGCACTTGACGTAATTACGATTGCCGATGATGGAGCTTACGGACAACCGGAGTCCTCGAGATCTAATTATGGACTGCCCCAAAATGCAATGGAGCCTGCACATCTCCCCTCACAAGATTGCGCAACATAACGAAATAATTGGGAATATTCCAGAAGGAATCTCATGGCACGTGGATTCTGAACAAATAGAGGTCAAGCGCGAGAGAAAAACAAAAGCTTGCAGATTAACACAAAGGGACTACCGACACATTCCCAACTTCGACAGACAAAACAAAAGACCGAAACGGCAACCCAAAACAAGACCTTGATTAAAATAACGTTAACTAAATTTTCAAGTCAAAACAAAATAGCGAAAAATAGTAATCCAAAATAAGAATTTAATTAGAACAGCGATATTAATTTCAACGAAGCGGCATAGAAATCACGGAACTGCCAAAGTGTGCGGCAAATTTAAAAATCACATAACACATTCTTCAAATCAAATGTGTCTGAATTTTCGAAAAATATTATTTGAAAATACACATGGTCTATGACCTCCCACGTGTGTTACCTACCCTTTAAATTTATGGCTCAGACCTTAAACACTATCATTACGTATGTGTGTATTTTGTTTCTCATTCATTCATACTGCCATTCCCCCCCGGAACAGCTTTCGCATTACTTCAGGGGGAGTGCGGGCGTCCCTTACACACTAACCATTCATGCAACATGCACCCTAAACTTAACTAAGCGAAATGCAGTCGCCCCAGCTGATATTCGAAAGCCCCAGCGGATCGATTACATTTCGCTGTGACCGCGAGTGGCAACGCGTTCCCGCACTAGACCACCGAGGTCCCATGTATGTGCGTATATACGAGTAACAACTTTAACTCAACCAGCTGAGTATGCAGAACTACCTTAGTCAGAAAATTGTGTTATTGGACAAAGAGAATTTGAAACAAGAATCATTCACCAAATCCAAGCTTCCTTACTACCACAAAACAAAAATAATACATTGTTAATTTTTATATCTCTACTGTCGAGGAGGTACTAATAGAAGCCTGTTGCGTCTACGTTTCAACAGGTGAACGATATATTACTGCTCAACTTGGTTGCCAATTATCATAGGATTACCGTACGAAAAATTCGCCAATTTTATAAAACATTTATGTACATACGGAGTTTTTGTATTTCTGATATGAATTCGTTTCGTAAAATAGTAACTCGGAAAAATTAAGGTCTTTCCCGTAATAAGTGGCAATAAACTACATATTTTCTCCAAAAGAGGTTTATAAGATCTTGTCCTTTACGGTGTAGGTATTGTCAATTAATGGAGGATTCCCAGGCGTTTGTAAAATTTGATGGATTTCGTGGCAAAGTTTTCGCTGAAGAGCAGGGAACTTTGGGAGAAAATTTGTAAACGGATTATTAAATATCTACCGAGAGGACTCAAGTTAGATATAATATCCCTCAACCTTAGGAACAAATTAACACAATATTTGAAACTGTAGTCATAAATGAGATAAACTGGATAGAGGCAGTGGTGATGGTACACCATTTCATCCATGTGAATTTTCGTTGACGTCAATTGCACTTAGTAGATTTCGAAGGGGGGGATTTTGCCTTATTAGGGCGATGATACTGTTCTACCAACTGACAAAGCAGAGGGAACCACACAGAAGACAAGGTAAATAATATGTGTAAATGGAAGGTTGAATCTAGATAAATTGCTAGAAAGACTAAAAGTATATAGTTTGGGTTAGATACATTTTTAAATATTAATTTAAGTTTAAAACCAATTTCTACTTGTTACTGTTGTTTTAAACGATGTATTTCTGTTGGAGCACATAGGCATATTCATCTGGCCCACCTACTATTGTCCATTCTTTCGAGATACCCATACCAGCTTATATTTTTTGTGTTGACTCTTCTACTCCGCTTTATTTCTTTATTTGTAAAGAGCTGCAATTTTGGTATGTTGCAGTTTCTTTTCCAGTTGTTTACTACCACAGATTGCGTGTGGTGGTGTTTCTTCTATTTATTTCCTGCGATTTTCCGTACCTTGCTATACACTATATGGTAGTTTTAAATATTATGGTTTCTGTTTTCCTAATATTGATATTACTGAAAGCAAAGTTTTACAAAGCCATTAGTGATCTATAAACGAATAGGGGGCGAAACTGCATAAGTACTGTAATTCTGCATAAACCTAACAAACGTTCATCAACCAAATGTGAAGACCATCTGAGAACGCATCAAAGATTCTTATCAAGAACATCTACTGAAGAAAAAAGCAAAGAAGAAAATAAATAATAAATAAAGAGGTAATCCTGGCATTAAAACTATTAAACAAAAAAAAAATATATATA
>JABXWE010022159.1:0-19614 GCA_014611495.1 Limonius californicus | reverse complement strand
GACACCTCACACGGCCTATCAATTATTTTTTATAACAAAATTCATATTTATATTAAACATAGACCACCTTAAATTAATAATATTACAATTAATGATTATCAAAATCATATTAAAATGTTCTTCACACCTACATCCAAATATTACTCACAAAAATATACAATTGAAAGGTCCGTTTTCCTCTAAAATTACAATTTGTCAGTTGTCAAACATAATACACAAATCTCATATGTTATTATTTTTCAGCTGAAAGACTCGCAGTCAAGTTTGATAAATACCTCTAATACCTTCATACAATTATTACGATTACCAACAAGCAACATGAAACGGAGAATTCAAAGGCTAGACACCAGATTAGCCCAAACAAAATCAACAAGGATGATAAATACTAATTGAACATGAGCGTTACCTGGTTTCAACAACTTATTTTTCGGGTTTAAAGCATAGAATAGTTTCAAGTTATCTAAATAAGTTCATTTTTTAACAGATTGTTTAAATCAAGGTTCATATAACAGACCATATATATTTACATAAATATATAAATAGAAGTGTCAAGCTGTATGCTAAACTGTTGAAAATATGGACTTCTCACCAAGTAGATGGTTATTTGTTCACCACTTCTCCTCTAAATTCTTGCCTGTTCAATCCTAAACGCAAGCCTTTTCAGTTTCTGTAGTTGAATTCCTAGTTTGTTTTCTTGTTTCATAGAAGAAAACTAACCTGCGGCTCTTTAAAGTTTCAACATGCTTGCATTCAGGGGGCATTAGGGAAGATCGCTACGTGTCACTTATCCATAAGCTATGTAGAACGATAGTTTTCAAAATTTATTATGTCGTCTTTTTTACATGAAAAAAACGTGCCAAGGTGCTGGTATTTGTTCCTCTCTTCGACACTTTATGAAAAATATTTTCACTGTTCCTCCTATGATCACTCCTCCTGCTTCTAGCATATCGCAGGTTATTCAATCTTCCCCGGGGGCATTTTCTTCTTTGTTTATTTTAGTCCTGTTTTGATTTTGTATTTTGGTATTTTCGGAAGGTCCTCTGATCCTACATTTGCGATCAATCTTATTATATATCTTAGTATAGTTCAAGGCCAGTTTCACCACTTACGCTATACTAAAGGCTAAACAAGTTATTTCCAAAAATATGTATTGATAGTATAGATCCAGGTTTTCAATTTGATAATAATCGTTAAAACCATTATTCCATTTCTTAAATAGAAGAACAATTTGTTTGCCCAATAATAAATTTGCGTAGTAGTAAGTTTGATCTAATTGTTCTATTTTATTATTGGAAACAAACACATTATAGGTTTCTATGCAAGCATTCAGAGACAACCTGTATATTATTATGTTTTACTGAGGCACTTACATATGAGCCCCACATTGAAGCGACAAAAAATATACAATTGAAAGGTCCATTTTCCTCCAAAATTACATGTTAGTTGACAATTGTCGAACATATTACACAGATCTCATATTTTATTGTTTTCCAGGTGACAAACAAACAGTCACGTTTGATAAAAATACCTCTAATACCTTCATACAATTATTACGACTGCGAACAAGCAAACCGAAACAGTGAATTCAAAGGATAGACACCAGATCAACCCAAACAAAATCAACGGAAGTGGCACTAATTGAACACGTAAAGCTCATGTTGGCTTTAATTTTAACAACTTATTTTTCAGGTTTAAATCATAAAATAGCTTTAAATTATCTAAATAAGTTAATTTTCTATTACATTATCTAAATCAAGTTTTTCATATAACACAGCAATATATTTTCATGCAAATGGTAGCAAACTTTCTCATTCTTTACCTTCAAAATTGACATGAACATGCCTTATGATTGAAGTATTTTATGAAGCGAAAACCGCTAAATTAATGAAGTCCAACTTTTTCCCATAGTAATTAAACATGATCGCGAGTTGAAATGCTGCATCACCCATCATAAATAGTACATACAAAACCTAAACTTAATTAAAGTACCACGCTCCAGTAGCTATCTTCGCGGTGTCCGATGGAGCACAGCAACCAGCTATCTGCTCGATAGTTTTAAATGTCCAACGTCTCAGATTTCTCTGCTCGATACCGCTCTATCAGATTTATTATTAAATAACAGCAAGTTTTTGCTGTATTAATGGTTTGATATCGCCATTTTTTATTGCGACACGCTTGGTAAGTTGTTTGAAATTACTTTCCTATACATTTCCAAGTAGACGTAAATAGCAAATTTAACGTTTCTGTGCTTCCAAGAGTAAAACCAGTAAATAAATTATTAATTTATTTCTTTTGCAAAGCTTACTTTATAATAATGGATAAGAACTATACATCTACAAATATTGAATTGTTCCTCCTGACAATTCAACTAGCATAATAATTAACGAACCATGTTTAAGCTATTCTATTTTGATATTAATAAATGTGAATTGTAGTGAGTGTTACATATGTAAATAGGATTAATGAAAAGGAGGATGCCCATAACTTGATTTATATAAAATCTCTTCATCCTTTTATTCCTGGAGCTTTCACAGGCCTTATATCGTTTGAGTAGAGATGGTGTGAGGCAGGGCTATCCTAGATTGTGCAACGCACAACCGGGTGCGTAATCATACTTAACTTGCCTGGTGTAAGATGTATGCGTGTTATTGCTGTAGTGCTCCCGTAACACGAAAAGTGCCATTAATTTGATCCTCAATGGGAAATGGAGATCGGAACCCTGTACCGACCACACAGGGAACTAGAAAAATTTTCTGATCTCTGGAGTGATCCGATCGGGGGAGCATTTGGACTACTACATCCAAAGCCTGACTCTTTTACCACTGAGCCACCCTAATCCCTAAAATAATATTGATACATATTAATATATATTAGCATTTTTCGGCCAAGTGATTAAGCTTTGTTGAGGATAACATACCAATAATGATGATTCTAAAATAAACCTGGAGGTGTGTACAAATAACTCTTAATTGTATTAACAAATCAAGAAGCTGTGCTGAGATATAGTTGATGTACTTTGTAAATGCGTAACTGCAAATTATCCACGTAAATGTTTATTTGTTCAACTAGGAAATATTGCTTTAGAAGTAACGGTTGATGCCAATCAGACAGACAATAATTTTAATATGTGCAAGGGATATGGAATTGGTATATTGGTTAACAAAACCAATTGGCTGTCATGCTGCCACTTTTTCTGCATATAAGCAAATTAAATAATGGTAGCGAATGTAACTATATCAATTTACAGCTGGTTTTAGATGTGGAGAAGTGCATTTTAAGGACTAATTTTGAATATTAACAGCCAGAACTTAATAAGAAAAAGAAAACTATAAGAACGTTAGAAGCAAATCTGTGACTTTATTGTAACATTTTATAAGTTGGATTTTAGAATTAATTACTTCAAAATTCTAAGTTATATAGACGAAATCATATACTGACAATAGTAACAGCAATCTCACATGTTAGGTATATACAGATGATTGCAGACGGTTTTGGAAATAGCATATTCTCGACTCCTTCTTTAAAAGTATATTAACCAATTCTTTCCTACAGATCCATCAATTCCTGATTGAGATACTTTCAGACCGTTAATGTGGCTAATTCTAATTATACCATTGCCACTAATGCATTGGCCATATTTATTACCAGGTCTTAATTTATCAGTTAAGGTTGGAGCATTGGAGTAAAATGTAAAATACCCAAACAAAAAAAAAAAACACTAAGTGGAAATTCATCAGATGATTATTGACCACAGATACATTTAAAAGTATTCAATTTTTTTGGTACCTTTACATCGAGTGCATTATTGCTCAGTTGATATTTTAATATAATTAAGTTAATATTTATATTCTTTGAGGCTTTCGTGGTTTTTCGAACTGTCAGTATTACAATTTACTTTCGACTTAGACCGCGTCGTAATTTGGAAACTACACCCACCATTATCAGGTAAGAATCAACCTGTAGCTTGTCTGCCTTTACAAACATTTGCTCTAGAAGTTTGAGCAATATTCCTCAAATTTTTAGAGCAAATGCTTGTAAAGACAGATATGTTAATATTTGCCAATCAATATGTTACAAACGTGTATCAAACAAGGGTATGTGACGTGACGCTTGGAGAGTGAATATAAACGTAGCTTCTTCTACAGACGTTCAGCAGATGTATATTAGGCTCGTAATTAATATGTTGGTAGTCCAAGCTGAACGTGATGTCACACACACATGTCTAATATATGTTGAGATTATGTGTTTGTTCGTAATCCACGCGTGACATAATATGACATATAACCTTTAAACTAACTTAGTTGAAGTAAACTCTAGGGCAAATAACTAGGAAAAAGGTAATATATATATAAGACAATTTGTAGATATCTTTAACGTCACACAACCATTATTAGACACACCCGGTAGTAGCTACATATTAATTTTGTACAAACTAAGAATATTACCTAGATATTAAAGTATACATATATTAAGACTTACGGAAACTGTACTAGTAAACATCTTCTATTTACCACTGGATAATGAACTGGTTATACGGATTACCTTAAGCAAGTTTAGAACACGGAAGTCGATTGAAAAAACTATACATAACCTTAAAAGTTTGTAATTTTATCTAGAAGTTGGACATATCAATAAACAGTACTCGAACTGCTAGAAAGCGATGTAGAAGAGGGAAGTTAATTCAATACTTACCCATTACG
Source organism: Limonius californicus (assembly GCA_014611495.1). Taxonomy (NCBI): domain Eukaryota; kingdom Metazoa; phylum Arthropoda; class Insecta; order Coleoptera; family Elateridae; genus Limonius; species Limonius californicus. The sequence goes on along the minus strand of JABXWE010022159.1, from coordinate 14,914 downwards.
TGGGAAAAAGACGTCGAATTGGGATCAAAATCATCATTTTCGATATGTTTCTTTCCGCATAACACGCAAAACTGCTCTCAATTCTTTTATAATTCCCAGAACATTTACTGAATTGTATAGCACTAATTTTGAGGTATCACAGTTCATTACTTTGGTTGTACTTTTAGGTTACATTAGCAACACCTATTGCGTCTACCGGCAATCCAGAAAGCTTTATTAACTTGGTATGTATATTAGGTGTAATATTCAAACATGAAACTGAGTAACCAAATACGTCTTCGTACGTTGCTTGTGTAAGCAGTATACAGAGTGGCACATCGAAAACGAGACAGAAGTGTTTGGTGACACTAAGCAATTAAGCATCAATTCATCAAAATGCCTGAACACGTCAAGTAAATTTGCCAAGAGACATACCATTTAAAAGTTTAATGAATTTGCGTTACAGCAGTGTTTTTATTTTTGGATTCCGAGCATTAGTTCTCGCGGAAATGCAGTCCAAAGTTTCAGGTTAGTAAATGTTCCGGAGCATTAAATTTATGGAATGATTCGACGGTATTGCCGTATTTCATAGTTGACGCTGTTTTCTTTGAACATTTAAAATTATTTATTCGATTTCAGAAAGAGTTGAAATAATTGTGTATTTTTTGAAAACGATGAAAGTTCCAATAGAAGCCCGAATTGTTCAACCAGCAATATGCAGATAAGCATGTGAATCGCAAGTATGTCTTGGAGTTAGTGAGAATACTTCGGGAGTTCCGGTCTGCCGCAAATAAAAAGTGAGATGCCGAAAAATATGCAACACCCTGAAAAATTAATTGTTTGGGCTAGCATTTTTGGTGATCGTCTCGTTGATACTTTTTTGTTCTTTGATCGTTGTCATTGTAATATTTGGGAGGGTGAGTTACTTCACGTGCACTTAGGCCACATAGGTGGGTCCATCGTGCTGCCTCCCCAGCAGTTTCCCAATTTTGGCATTACCCAAGCCATTCAATCCTTTGGATGTACTTGAGGACATCCACAACTGGGGTGTTGCTGATTTCGGCCATAACAGACCAACAGTCTCCCAACATGGATCCTCTGATTGTTGCGAGAGCTGGGCAGTGGCGCAGAACGTGTTCTGCCGTCTCGTTATCCCCGTTGCATCCTTGACAGTTTAGATTGTCCGCCAGTCCCATCCTGTGCATGTGTTGATTTAGGGTGCAGTGTCCGGATAAGATACCTACAACTAGTCGCAGGTTCTTTCGGGACAGTTGTACACAATATTTGGTTGTCTTTGGCAAGGGTGCTGTAATAGCAGCCCTTGCATGACGACAACTTTCAGTGTTTACCCGTCTTCGTGTGAAGTGTTTTAGGGTTTCTTGTTTCTTCTTGATATACAAGTAACGGGTTCTGGTCCCCAAAGAGGTTGTTCGGAGGCCAGTCTCGCAATTGTTTCAGCCTGCTCATTGCCGTAGTTTCCGTCATGTCCTATCACCCATATAAGAGAAATGACATTGTCTTTTGAGATGTCTTAGGGAGCTACACGGCACTGCAGTACCACTCCTGAGGTAATTTTGCAACTACCCAGGGTTAGAATAGCGGCTCTGTTGTCACTGTAGATACCAATACGTTGATTCTTGATCTGTCTTTCAAGAATTGCATTTGCACCATGCATTATTCCCACTACCTCCGTTTGGAAGAGAGTAGCAATTTTGCTTAGTGCTATACCGCGGCTTAGGTTTGGGTCATCGGAGAAGACTCCGGCACCCGTTCCATCCCTTGTATTATATCCGTCTGTAAAGAGATGGATATGTCCATATGTTGGGTTGGCTCAGAATTGGCATAAACACTTTGTTAGTTGGTAATTTTCCTGGAAAGATTTACTTAGAATTGTTACACATTGATTCCTTGTCAACTGATATTATAGAGAATAATGATCATTACCTCCAAGATGATCATCAGGTATGAGTATGTATGTATGATCAGCATGTATGTATTTGTCAGAACATTTGTTTATTGTCCTCTGGACAGATTGCAAATAAACTTGGAGTTAAAAAAAACTTCCAAGATCATTGAATGTTCCAACAGCACGGACGGTTCGAAGGTGTCCGGGGTCAATGGATTGGAAGAAGTGTTATTGAATGCCCGGCAAGGTCGCTAAATTTATCTCCGCAAAATTTTTTTGTGGGGTCATTTAAAGAGTAAAATTTACACAACCGAATCCAAATCTTGACCAGATTTACGACGACGTATAATCAACGAATGCCGTCTAATCATTCCACAAATACTTTATAATGTGCGGCGACATTTTGAACAGAACCTTTATTACTGTATGGACGTTGGTGGTGGATATTTCGAACATTTTCTACCCTCAAGCTTTGGACTGCATTTCTCCGGTTACTAATGCTCGGAATCCAAAAACAAAAGCACTACTGTAAAGCTAATTCATGGAGCTTTCAAATGGTATGACTTTTAATATCCCAGTTTTGGGGTTGAAGATAGGTGAACGGTATTACATGTCCACTGGGCAAATGAATTTGAAGTGTTCTGGCGTTTCTAGAAGTGTCACAAAAATAGGTTATTTCTTTTTCGGTGGGCCACCCTGTATACTGGTACAATTTCTGTAAATACCTATCACCTCCAACCACTAAAATTCAACATTGTGAACTGAATTATTACAAACTGATTAGCACCTTTTCCTTTATAGACGCCATCAACATACAGCAATAAATAACTCGATAGGTGGCAGTGAAGCACGCAATTCGCAGTGTGAGGTTCGAAAGATTGGAAAAATTGCCGAGATCTCGCCGAGTGATTGACTGATCAATGGAAGCTGAAACACACGCATCAAAGCATTTCTCATTACAACAGAATGCAACTAAGAAGACAGTTAATTAAAGAAACGAAGTCTTATCTGTTTCCGACTGTTCCAGCTTTTAAGCTCATTGCGGCTAGGTTTACGTCGCCGGATTTTAGGCTTAAAAGAGAGTGTTGTTTTATGTTGGGGAGTATATTATGATGTTCCTCGATAGAGTGATCTTAGATTAAGGCGGTTACATTGTTCTGTGCTAATGTTATTAAAACATTTCATGCCCGAGTATCACGGTGACTGACTTAATTTAAATTCTGAAGGAACAAAGGATATCAGCATAAGGTTATGTCAGTACTTCAACATTTAACTCTAATATTAGATTATTTAATTGATTTATTAAATCATGTGTTGAGGTCAAAGAAAGTATCCGCCCATAAAAGCTCAAGTTAAGGATTTCAAATACTGGCGTAACTTTAGGAAAGGATTTTAAAAGAATAGAATATTTGTTCCCTTATTGAAAAGCATAAAAGAAAATTGATTTAAATCGTTTCGACAGATTCACAAACAGGAAATAAAAGCAATCATGCACACAAAAGGGGCTTTTGTATTTGCATTCAGTTTCTGATTGAAACATATGTTTCTCTGGCACAACAAAAGAAAATGCTGCCTTATTAATTTAACTCATCCCAGTGGATGTGAAACGGGGAAGCCATTTACGCGCACATCAAACAACTGTAGATATATTGAAAACACTTTAAATATAGTAGTGTTAGAGTTTCCATGCGGAGTTTTTGATTTATGCATTTTTTGACCAAACAGATAGATGAAATGCATTTAGCATTTTAATGTAGCACGGTTTTCACATTTAAACAAAATGGGGGTTAAATTGTAAAGAATAGAAATGTATACAGTAAAGTTATTAGACGGCTTAGGATAATTATGCATTTGCATATGCAACTTGTCTACAAGTTGCAAAATGAATTCTTTCAACAGGATGGAGCTACAGGTCATGCAGTGACAGTCGTTTGATAAGGACAAGTGGCATTGAATACTACCGGATATACATGTTTGTGACACCAAACCGCAATGCAACTAGTGTTCCACGTTCTCAACCAGATTTATAAGTACTTTTGCTCTTTTTAAGTTTAAATTTATAATTTTGTAAAAAAACGTTGCGGCATTAAAATGGTGCATTGCGTGGCAAATCTATTCCGGATTCTTACAAAGACGAAAATCGGTAATTTGCATTATATTAGGTATAGTTGGTGTCCCTAAGTAGCTTCACAACAGCATCAGGATCCCGTAGCCACTCTCCTATGAGAGGGAATACACCAATAGCCTGCCTGGAACCTAACCTTCTTAACTTAGTCACAAATAGTGTGAAGTTATGCCACGGAGTTCCGACAAACATTTTCACGTACAGGACCTGCTTTAATTCATTATTTTTTCGAACGCTCTCTGTTCGAAGGTTACAATAAATACTGTATTTTTCAAAAACATTCTGTATATTCGCTAACCTCAAATTCACCTTAAATAGTTTTTGCCCAGCAAATAATTTTATCTGACTCCTGTTATGTATGAAATTTTAAGTAGAAGGGTAGTTTGGGAAATGACTTAACAAAAGCTCTAAAAGCAGAAGCGTAAAATTGGAAACGTGCTAACGCATCGACTATAAACCAACGACCGCAAAAATACCAAGACAATAAGGTATACGAACAATACGACTAAAATCGGTGCTACCGGCTACAAGACTTACAAATGCATTGAGTAACTAATACAACCTGTCATTTTTATTCTCCCGTCAAGTGCGGTCTTTTCATCCTTGTCTGGGGAGACGTGAATCAACTTTTACGACAATTAAAGAAAAATACTAAGACGTCTCATGGAGCGTATGCATATTAAGTTTTATGAGGCGGTTAAAGGGTTATTGCAAATTAATGCTTACATAAAAATGAGTTTTTATTGTGGTTTAATGTGATTTAGATACGCTTAATGTTGTTCTAAAAATATAGCGTACCTTAAATGCATGTAATTTGCTATATTAATGGTGTCGTTAATAACTGATCTAACCGCTATATTTTGCCGGTAAATAATTTCCGATTAGCAAACTGAGACTATGGTGCAACGAAGGTCTTATTTACAAAGAAAATAATTTATTCATTTCATTTTTATGCTCCTCAGTACGAGAATGCCAAAAAGAAGTCGATTCCGTGATCAAAATAAATCAACAAGTAAGGGTTAATATATCCTATTTTTCGATGATAAGAAATTATACAAAACAGTTAACGAAAATTGCAACTTGCAGTCTTTTAGTTTATAGATTAAGTAATAATAATATAAAAACTTATACAAAAAAAGTAAGACCATGTCCTCTTTAGGCACTAACGCTACAAGAACTAAAACGGTTAGTCAACTTTAAACCACGTACAGCTTGCCGGTTTTAACCTTGCTTGTGAGTGAACATTGCGCACTATCACCACTACCATGAAAATGGAGGGGGAGGCCTGGAGATCATTTCATCGTGTGTTTGTAGTAGTCAACATCGCTGTACACTCCAGTGAAAAGTGCGTGCAATGGAGTTTCAATCTACAATTAAAGCAGGGAAGCGAACGCGCGTTTTTTTTTTTACTGAGTGTACTGAGTGCTAACTGCCCATATACATTACATTCGTTTTTATTCCTCTTAGTGCCCACTATTTCTCGCGCTGCGCAGCCCCCACCAGCAATATTAAATCCGACAAGCTGTACGTACTTTCAATATCTTTTTCTTTCCATTAATTCAGACCTCCCCCGAACCGATTTCACATTACTTCATGGAGGTGCGAGGTCCCTTACGTATTAGCCATTCATGCAACATACGCCCTAAACTTAATGCGGTCGCCCCAGTCGGGGTTCGACCACGCGGTCGATCGGATCGCATTTTACCTGTGACCTCGACTGACAGCGCGTACTCGCACTGCCCCATCTCTCTTCGAATATCCAGGCTGCGATGTTAAACGCAAACAAAACAGAGATGCAGATATCAAAAAATACAAAGCCCAATAAGAAGTTTGAGAAACACGCAAAGAAACGCATTTTAAGTTTTATAAACTTATGGCTACTCCCACTTTATTATATTCTTCCAAACGTTAGACAGGAGAACGACATAGAAAGATATAATAGGTTGCACGATTGAAAAAACACACAAATACGAAAAGAACTATGTATATGTGTAAAAATTACATTTAATTATTGATTGCTAGATCGGTTTAGGATCCCCTTTCAATGTAGACTGTAGAGTAGTGAAATATAATATTTATTTTACAAGCTGTATACTAACAAGATATGCGGTACGTGACAATTGAGCGCCGAAATTTTGGCGTCGATGTTTTGCCGCAACCGGCGTTTTACTACAAAGAGAATTTTGCCAGTTTTTCAAATTGAACACTCTGTATATGGCTCGATAATTCTTTACATTTTTATTAATGTTATGCTATACTTAAAATCGATAACTGTCAGAGATATTTATATTTTTTAGTACAAACCATTAAATTATTAAACTTTTCATATTTATCTAGTATAGTAGCCTTGATTTTAACACAAAGTGACAACAGTCATTATGAATCACATAGATAGAGAAACGATTTCATTTTAACTAAATATTTATTTACCAATCCAGAGGGAAATAAGGAATATTGCAAGAAAAGAAATAGATAAAAGGCATATGGCAAAGGAATACAAGAAGATAACTATAGAAGGAGATGAACATACATGGGATGACAACAAGAACAGAATAAGAAAACGCCCAAACAATCGATATGTTCTGTACGCCCGACTGAAGAAAAAAAAACGAACACAGCAACGGACATTGTAAACGATAAAAGGCTTAGGACATTCGAGGCTCGGAACGTTAGAAGTTTAAATCGGAAGGAATACGAACTGGTACAGGATACGAAAAGCATGTACTTTAAATATTTGACAATAACAAATACTAAAAAAAAAACAAGTAAGGTAGAAGAGGACGACTACGAAAGAGTATATATTTATAACGCAGGCTCAATGTGACCTCTGTTCTATTCAATACACATGTTCGGTCTTTTCAAAAACGATACATTTACTGCTCGTTACGACTCAACGGAAATAGTTCCAGAAGCTTCTACCGTAGTTGCGGTGATCTGGTAAAGAATATGTTCTACATGCCCCAAAAAAAAAAATCAATTTTGATCAAATCTGGCGATCTAGGAGGCTAATCCATGGGACCGCCGCGACTTATCCACCTGTTCTAGAATTCTTGATTCGAGAATTGCCGGGTCACTAGTGCGAAATGTGCTGGAGCAGCGCAGTGGCGGCTCGCCAAGTGAAGTAGGTGAACTGCTTGTTATGTTCTTTTGAAAGTTGCTGCTCTATATGAATAAATTTGCCGCTCTATAGGATTTAAAACGTTATTTGAATTGCCGTTTGTATGTTAACAGTTTTGGTTATGTTGCGTCTTTCTCAAATTGAGTTATGTTGACAGTTCCTTTTGTGTCGAAATTGCCAAATGTTGTTTTTCTCGCGCTTGACCTTGCACACTTCCGAGAACTCACGTGCCCTTTATTCTGGAACATTTCAACTCATTTCGTAATATGGTGCAATCTTTTTTGGGGGGAAGTGTAGATTCCCGTTGCGAAAGTTCGCCAGTCAGCCTTCGACCTTCGCTGAACTCCGGTTGCTCGAGCCTATCCATGGGGACCGTAATTAAGACGTGCTGCAGGGGCGGCTTTTGGGTTTTTTTTTCGAGGGGTATCCGTTATGTGTGTTTCATTCGCTGTTTTACCAAGGGGTATAAACAGACCATCGGCTACTGCCGGACTTAAAGAAAACACTGGATTCAACCCCGGTAAAGGCAATTCTATGTGAATTTACCGATCGCCTTTGGCGGATTAATTTTCGAGATCAGCTCCCGTCCCTCTGCGATTACCGTCGGTGCGAAGAGCGCATCAAAGTTCCGGGCCCCTGGCTGGTGACTTCATTCAATCCAGTCTTCGGGGGCGTACCTGTGGATTTTTTTTTGCATCATCCTGTTTAACTAGTCCCCGGAATTGTGCCTGTCTCCTACAGAATTCAAGGTAAAGAACCAGTTTTGTGCAGTGTAAAAGAAACCTTTTGCTCGCGTTAGCTTACAAACTTCAAATTTTGCTTTCATGTAAATAGAAAGACGACCTTCAGTCGCCATGTGTGGGGTTAGTTGTTAATTATAAAACTACCAGAATATATTCTGTTTTATTCTTGTGAACTTCAGCGTCCCTGGTGTACGTAGCTGTATGAAAAACGTAAATCCCGTTGCACCAGTGGCGGCGAGTTTTTTTATCTGAACGTTCAAAAATCAAAAATATGTAATCCGAACTTATAGTGTTATCACTTGTTGTAATTTTCTTGTACTGTCATTTTTAACAGTTTAATCATATGTGTGTTAAAAACTTATTGCCTCTTATTGTGTTTTTTGCACTTGTTTGTGTACGAATGTTGCAAGCTTCAAATATATATATATATATATATATATATATATATGTATATATAGGAGGAGGCACAATAAAGGTGAGTTCCATACCCGTAAGCTGTTGGCTTCTCGGCTATCCACGAGGACCTACAATCAGCTGGATTTGGAAGGTGGCGCCCACTTATTTTGACTTGACCTGTACACAACTAGGAAGATTTCCTCCCGTAAGCGATTTTCACGAACTCCCCTACTCCTCTAAGTTAAGCTGTAGGCCGGTTTCCACCTATCTGGTTACGGGTCGTCGGAAAAGCTCGATTGGCCCGTAACATGCCTCTTCACCTAAAATTTTCATTCAATAGCGAATATTTATTTACATTACATAACATATTATTTATCGACATTACACCTATTATGAGTCGTTTATTTATGGCATACATACTCGTAGATACAATAAGCTTGTATTTAAAATTTAAATGTAGTCCGTCGAACGTGAACACAGTGACCATAAAAATCTTAACTACAACACTCGTGCAACTGTAGTGAAGAGTCAGCTTCAAACGTATTTTAACTCTGCACTTACACCTCCGTTGCCATGGTAACGCCTACGTCAGTATCTAGAATTCGTTCACGGTGAATCATGCAAGTGAAGAGTTCAGTCGCAATCAGCCACTGAACTGCATGTTCGGGTTTGACCGTCGGTTTCTAAACGATTTCAACAATTTTGAATTCACATTTTTAGCTGTAGGATTTAATGATATTTTCTCTCTCACTGACATATTATTTAAAGTTCTACTAAAGAAATCATTGGATATTAATTTTTGTGTTACTAAAATAAATATAACTATTGAACTATTAAAGAGGAAAAGGAATCGCGATTTCTTTGATACACTCTTCGAACAGACTAAGAAAATAGAAATAGGAAATAGAAATAAGACAAATCGATATTTCTAAGCGCTCTAAGCGAGAATACGATAGCCTTACAAATAATGACATTAGAAGAAAATATAGAATTTTGTTTTATGAAGTACTGGATCACATTGTAATGGAAATGGAAGTGAGGTTTCAAGGCTGCTATAAGTTACAATTCATGTCTTTGGCTGATACTACGAAATTGGAACAATATGATTCGTGTTTTCCGTCTAAAGCATTTGAAAGTTTAGGTCAATTTTATGGCAAAATATTTACAAAAACTCAACGTCTTAAAAACCAATTAAATTTTCTTTATGCCAATGAAAGTTACCGCAATCTACAGACCCAAGAATTACTTTTTTTTTTATTAGCCCGCAATATACCATTGTTCGGAAAGGGCCTCCCCCATAAGGGGGGGTTGTTGATCTACTCTCCCATACTGATCAATCCTCGTGGGAGAGAGGCGCCGCGTTAACGCAACCTTCAGGTCACCCATCTAAGTACTGACCGGGGACCACGCTGCCTTAACTCTCCTGATCGTACGTGAACGGGCGACAATTACTAGAATTACTAGAACAAAGAAATTTTTACCAAAGCCTACATATTATTCTGCCTCAAGATAGGCTTTCTTCTTTGGCAAATATTTCAATTCAAAAAGAACTCTTATTAGAATTAATAAAAAATTAACCATTTTACGAAGACATAATAAATAATTGTGCTGCATTAAAGGACAAAAGGAGCGACTTGGTCTACAAAAACTAGGTAAGTTGACATTGAATTATATTTTTTTTTATTTGTTATTATTAGGGTTATTATAATAGCACTTCACTTATTTATTTGCCCGCGAGCCGCCACTGGAGTAGCGTAGTGCTGGAACCACATATTGTCCAAATATTTACAGTTCATTATCACTGTCCAACTGGTCTTACAATTTTTGAGTTTTCTGGTCCATAATGATGAGTATTGCGTCGGTTTGGGCTACCTCTGTGGGTGAAGTCGACTCGCCAGTGAATAATAAAATTAACGTGACAATTACAGAGTGTTCAATTTGTAAAAATTGGGAAAATGCTCTTTGAAATAAATTAAATTTTCGCTGCTGTAAAAACACCATGTATAATAAAATTAATATTTGGTCGTTTTACTACATGGCTTGGTTTCATACCTGCGAAATATACATTCCTAATTAATCGTAATACTCCTGCACCGTATTAATTTGTTGTTCATGCTGACCAACATTGTCACATTTTTAGATAAACTGGACAACGCCTAATTCAAAATAAAAATTCGGGCGATCGTTGAAACCCTAATTTAATACTTAATTCAAAAATGTAAAAACATAGAATTTTCTATTTAAAATATAGTACTTTGAAGAAGCTCCGCTGTGGGGAGTCACCTTGTATATTTAAAAATATTTTTTTATATTGTGAGCATCTTGGCACGACACCAATTAAAAAAAAATCCTAATCATTCTAATAATGACAATATTGAACTTTGACGCAGTGATGAACAACTAGGTATAATAGTATATTCACCGAAATTTACAGTTACTGTTGCTGTTATACTTATTTCCTACAAGCTTTGTTTAGAGCTCATCTCAAATAATATTAACTTTTAGATTTTTGATGCATATTCGTCTATTTTTATTTTTTGTTTTGATGTTCTAAACTGTACCATCATTTATTTTTATTTATTTTTTTCAGTTAGTGAATTAATTGTTTATTTATTGTCTAGTTATAATTCAGAGTAATCGTGAATTATCTATTTTCCAGTATATCCTACTCTTGAAACCTAACAAGATGAAACGGATTATTGATATCGTGTCAGATGTGTTCAGTCAAGTTAGTTATTACAATCAATTAATCAAATGTTTTGGTGTAGGCTGTAAAAATAATAGATGTCTATTGTATGTTATACAATTTATTTAATAATCATGACAAAGGATCAAACCAAGTTTTTTAGATAACTCAAACGCATTTCCAAAAAATTTCTAATTTTGGCATTGCGTTACACCCTCAATTCAATGATTTTTAAACTACCATTGCCTTATTACGATGATTTGTTTTGCACAACTTTTTAAATTAAATTGGTAAACCGCCTCCTCGAAGCACTCTAATAACTGAATAAGGAAGTTTAGCCATATTTCTTAAATGCTTATGTGAAATGGTTTTTTGCATGACTCATGTGTGCTTTAAGTTTGCAGCTGTTGATAAATATTGCTATATTGAAAGGAATCTTTGTAAGTTTTTCCTAGTTCAACAAACTATTCAAACACGTCTATATACGAGTAAATACGGTTATATTATGAGTTTCATTTATGAGGATGTATATAAAAAATATGTATGTTTACGGAGTTACCTTAATAATGAATAACAACTGCTTCTGAGTTATCACAATCAATTCGTAGAATGTATTTATAGTTTATATTCCTTATATGAATTTCCAAACTATTCGTATATTTTAATTAAAATAGATATGTCCTCATCCTCCCCGCCAAATATAATTTTTTTGTTAAAAACAGACAGACCTTGCCAAGATGATACTGGTAGATATATATTGCCATGTAATATTTCATATTTCTAATAATAAATAATTCAAAATCCCCACGTTGATAAGCCATAAAAGAATGCTATGTAATATGTTAATAAATAAATTATTAACTAAATAAATTTTCTTTACCTTAGCTAGCTAAAAATTAAATTCTATACGTTGGTTACGCCAATAATACAAATTAAAAAGAATGGATTTATCCAACAAATAAATTAAATTTTTTAAATTATTCTATCATATAGCATTATAATAATTATCGCAGGGTTAAAATTCGTGACCTCGCTACAGATAGTTATAAAATTATAATAATAAAAGATTACACAAATACGAGTATTGAACAATTGTTTACTTATCTTATTGATGTACTGTGTACACGCCTTTATTCTCACAATTTGAATCTGCAACGGTTGCTCAAATTCTCTCCTTATCTCGTACTGCTTAGTCACCTCTACTGCATCTGGCTAGGTCCAAGATCGTTAACAATTGTTGACCTTACAACTTTAGTTAGCTGTGTGTAAATTTCACATATTATACTTTAATATTTTAATATAATTGTATTACTTATAGCAGGTAAGTTACTTCAACGTAGTAAGATCTTTTATCAATCACTTTTAATTGATTTTTAAATTGATATTCTTTTTCAGAAAACCACTTAAATTTAAAATTAAACCCAACTTCAAGGCTTAACAGAAGGTAAGTTCTTTTTATTTTTATCCACACTAGACACAATTAACTTTCATATTAGATTTACAACGTTTACATATTAATATTCTTCACATAACATAACCTTATAAAGTTATTATAAACATTCAAATTGACCACACCCAATTTATACAAAATTCAGCCTTAATGGTTCAAAACATAAAATTCTGGAATACAAAGAAAAGATATTTACCTTGAAATATTAACATTTGTAGTATTGTTAAAGTATTTTCTGTGTAATAACTGAATGTGAATTATTTTATAATTATAAACCAAGTCGGGGTAACATTTTTATTTTGAGAAAATATTAGTAGTACAATTATGAATGAAGCTACACAAAATAGCGAACGTAAAAAATACAAAAGTCTAGGACACCTTCCAGTTATGGTGCAGCACTTTTGCAGAATCTGCAACCAAATATGCAATATATATTTTAAAATTAAAAAATATATAATTTTTGCCTCTACAGTGGCTCTCCATTTTTGTCTTTTTTGCAATAATGGCAAGTAATCTCCTTCTGCTCGATAGTGCTGCTACGTCATGGACATACATATTTGTGGCATAAGTCGCACCTTTTAGAAAATTCATTTATCGTCATTTCGGGGCTTGATCACGACGTCGAATGATTACAACGTCGACCCTATATTTTGCATTTTCACAACGTCGACCATGATCACAACGTCGACTAGTTTACATATATCACAACGTCGGCCGTGATCACAACGTCGACCATCACAACGTAATTTCCACGATACTGATTGCGACCCCCCTTTCCACCCCGGGTAGCTGAATCCTACTTGGAATGTTTCACAAACAATAGCACTGCACGTGCTAAAACCTCCTCTTCCATCCTGCATAATTGAGTTCCTCGTCGAGAAATATTACCATCACATAGCGATAAGCCAAGTTCGTGTGGAAATCACTTTCTTCTGTTTTTTATTGACGATCGACTCATCCAGTTGTGATTTTTACATGACCATATAACAAATGCATTGTAACTAGCAATATCCAGAAAATTTAGAGAGCTGCAGAGGTCATGTTCTAGAAATCCTTTGCAGGTATATTCCCGTATTCTTTTGTCTGAAACATTGTAACGTGCGATTTCTTGCGCCTGGTTAATTGGTGTTTATATTTTCAATACAGCATTTTGGATTGCATATTCAAACTTCTGACTAATTCAGAATTAGCCTTGTGGAAGTTTCGTGTCATCTACTCGTGTATTTCCGGTTCGGGAAATGGTGAATTTTGAGTTTCCAGTTTGACATATAACTGTACGAGTTCTCAAAGAAGGTGCACGTGTTTTGGGTTAACTTGGAAGTCGTTTTAAGACTTGGGAAGTTTTCCGATTTGAATTTTCAAGACACATTTGGGAAGTTGTTAGGCATCGATAGTGTAATGTGAGTTCCCGGGGAGTTGATCCCAATCTGTGTGCAAATCCTTTGAGAGAGTTCTTTCGCCAATTAACATCTTTTGGTAAGCATAGAAAATCCAATTTCTCTTGTTTCACTTCTAAGAGTATTGAAATTATTTAGGCGAATAGGCTGGGGTTAGAATTGACAGAAATTACCAGTCATTTGTGAAAAATCAAAGAGATCCTGTGGGTTCGAGACAAGTGGACTTATCTGCCGTGCAGCGAACGCATACAACAGGTGTGGATCGAGATAGCTAGATCGCAGGTGTGTCAGTTCCTTTCATATTCAATTTTTACATATCATTTCGAGGATTCGAGGGGTTCCGGAAAAGTATAGTTTAATAGTAAGGAATCGTAGTAAATCTTGTAATTATATACATAAATTAATAACAAGACTAAGTACACTTTAATTAGTGGGAGTTTAAATTCAATTGATTTTGCATTTTGTTAATACTGGTGATATTTTATCGAAGTTCTGTTAATAATTGTTAAATGGTCAACAGTATAATTAATTTTTTTTATTGATTAAAATTCAATTAGCAAGGGCGAATAGTGCGGAAGCTTTAAATCTTGTGTAAGAGTGCGCCGATACTAATACCATTATATTGGTATTTTTACATCTGGGTATTTGGTTCGCGAGGCCTCGAGAAACTTAAAAATACTTAGCGGGGTTGGTCGCGAATATCATTATGGTTGGAAGCGGAATAAATGCTTCGTAGTCTAGTAATAATTTCGCATTATTGCGTTCCCTATACATATATTCAAGAACTTTGTTTTATTAATTTTTTTAACGGAAGGTACTGTTAGCCATGGTTGGTTAATTCCTGTTACATCTTTATATATCTTTATTGAATACCTACTTTAATTTCATGTGGCGATGTGTCAAAAAGGTTTATTTGCGTGATTCTTTATATAAATTGAAATTTTGTAATTTATTTTGTCTTGGGTTAAAATAATTTACTTTGGTGACAAATTGAGCAATTGCCGAAGCAAGGTAGGTCAGAACTCCAGGAAGGTTCCTGTTTACCTCGTGTTATTTTCAAGGACGAAGGATATTTTAAACAGGTGGCGCCTAGGCTTATCAAACCCCCCCCCCC
>JABXWE010022156.1:0-23783 GCA_014611495.1 Limonius californicus | reverse complement strand
CCTGGTTGCATATTAAAAGGAAATTAAGGGTAAGTCTGTTCGTTACGAGGCAAGGTTTTAGGATAGCACTTGAACAACCGTTTTGAGGAAAATAACTCTACTGTTGAATAAAGATGATATGAACAGTTTCCAGTATGGGAAAGTCCAGGGAGGCAGTCGCGTCCACTTATTTGCCTATAAGGTGGGGTTTACACAAAATTTACGAATTTTAAAAAAATTCTTTGTTGCTGGACGATAAACTGCTGATTGCTGATGTCCATACAAACCACGAGTTTTGTGTTGAATACTATCCTCCTTTCTATGCACACTGCAAAACTGTTAATAATGTCATATATTTTTGGAATGATTTTTTTTGCTGATAACTAAATGAATTAATGTTTATGCAATTCATCTAGAATAGAAAATTGCCAAATATTGATGTATAAACCCATATATTTAAATCTTAGCGCATCATTTGAAGCCATTAATTTTTTCCAACCTCATCTGTGTTTACCATAATAAGTATGATGTAATCTAAGATTTGTAGATGGTAACTAACCTCTCAGAATTTATTTTGTAGAGCATTTAATTCTCTGAAGAACCATTCTCTTTTTTTTATATTTGTTATCTATCGGAGAAACATTAGATTCACAAGTTCTTCCAACATGTTGGTTATAAACGTAATAAATTTAAAATAATACCTATTAAGTGGATACTTTTCGAAGTTGATCTCTGTAGGTTGAGGAGATCCCGTTTGAGCTTATTAATTATACGGTTACTAATTTCTGATTGTCCGCTTACCCTAGTACCCACCTGTAGTTTCATTAAAATTTTTTTATTTAACTAACTTTCGTTATCGTTGATATGTGTTATGAAGTTATGTTTGACAGAAGCTGAGAAAATTGGAATTATTGTTATTGTTAGTTCTTGTCGGATTTGAATTCAATTAAATTGTGTGTGTTGTTTATTAAATAATCAGTATCCTAATCGGGATGCATTTACACGTTCAATAGTTAGTGATATTAAAAGTAAATTTAAAGCGATTGATTTTGTAAAACATAGTTCTGAAAGTAATGCTCCTGGGGTACCACTACAGATAAAATGTAATGTCTTACATGAGACTTACATTTCAAGATGAACCATGTTTTATTAATAGGCCACAAATCTGATTAGATAGTAACTTTCTTTTATCTACTACGCTTAGAATTTTAAAACGGAGAAATAGTCATACTTGCTAGGGTCCACATTTCATTGCTAAATACACGTTTCGCCCACCTGCTTGGGCCTCGAAAAAAGCCAGAGCAGTCCCCACGTAGATGGTTTTATTTCGCTGCTTCGGCAGTGGCTAGGACGTGACGTTATACCTCTAAGTAGAAATGTCCATTTTTTATTTTTCAATATTTCTTTGTATTCAAATAATCGGTACTTTGTATTGGTTCACTTCTAATTTATACTACACGCTTACCACAATATCATCGAATAGCCTGCCGGTCGCATAGCCAAACGCTGCTGGTGCCGGTCAAACGGTCACCAAAGTTAAGCAACGCAGGGTCAGGTCACTACTAGAATAGGTGGTCCCTTTAGGGGTACAACCGCGACTGGCCATGCTTCGGAGCATGGCTTCACCACAGCCATACCGACCATGATATAGAATAGCGTGTGTTTATAAATTGCACAGAAAATCTTAGAGAGGCAATTTGCTATTGAAAGAAAAAGCTTCTATGAACGTGGGATTGAAAACGCTCCGTTACGGTTTTAAGCCCTCTGAAGTTAAAAATTGTTAAGAAAACTAATATCAAATTGCCGTGGAAGTAAAAATCAATGTTTATTGCCAGTTGTTAGTTTTGTTTTCATTTTTGAAACGTTAATTAAAGAGAACGTAATAATGTTTACATTTGAAGAATTAACTCTTAATGCTCATTACTTATGGTTCTGCAAATGAAAATAGGCGAGAAACGCAATACCTTTACCCAGAAAGGTTTTTTCTTCGACGGCAAACCTCATCCTAATACATTTGTATCTGTATAAAGTTGTTACGTTAATGCAACTATTGCTAGCTATTGAAAATAGTGATCAAATAGGTGTACGTTCATAAACTGCAACTACGTAACGAAGCAAAATGGCCTAGAAAATTACAGTTGTCTTCACATACCGAGAATTTCTGACTAAATGGGATAATTTAGATACCTTATTACTATGCCGATTTTCAGTGGCGTACATCAGGGAAATCTAATTTAGTGTCCTGTCAACTGTCGTGCAAAAGGTTAAGTGAGGAACTAGAATATTTCTGTACATTATTTTCACTAAAACATAATTAAGAAAAGAGCGAAAACTTATTCAATGTACTTGTAGGAATTTTAACATTTTGCGAAGTAGATACTTATGAAAATCATGTATATAACTTTTTGTTTGACAGATGACAGGACACTAAATTAAATTTTCATGATGTACGCCACAGAAAATTGTCATAGTAATAAGCTATGTAACTTACCGCTACTTATTTGTCAAACGTTTTCGGTATATGAAAATAATTGTACGTACCGAAGTTTATCGGTGTTCTTTTTAAGGCCACGTATATTGTACGCTAGTACAGTAAGCAGTAGGTAAAAGGGACGGAAACTCAAATTTTATCTACAGTATTCACATACAGCAAAAAAAATAATATGTTTGTCAAATTTGAAAATAGTGCGTTAACTCCTTTTCATTTTTTGCAACCTTTGTGTTTTCAGCAACAATGAGTTTGTTTGTTTACTACATTGTATAATAATTCTTATTAAATTCAGTGCGCAGTTTATGTTGAAATAATTGTTATCGTTTAATGTTAACTAGCTGGCAGATAATATCAACTAAGAAAAATACTTCTTTATTTAGTAATATTTAATACAGCTGAATAATAAAATTAATTACAGTTGAAGTGTATGTTTTCTTTGTAATGTAATTAAATATGAATACTACAATAAACATATACGCTTAATTATGAAAATCAGCTTATAGTTACTTCCGGTAGAAAAAGCCTTTAATTAGTGTACAACTTTGGCATGAAAATATTTATTCGCGTACTTGAGAAACTTCCTATTGTTATCATTATGTTAAGGAAACTCGGTGAATTTGTGATCGCTCAGTTAGTTCGCTTTGTTTAAAGTATGAAATACATAGCAAACTACAGCGTGTTTCATTAAACGACTTATTAACATATGGAACCCAGCCTGCATATACCTAAGTCCTGCGTTCCTCAGTACTATTTTTATTTAAATATTAATACGGTTGGTTACATACTAGCGCATACTTTTATATAAATAATATTTCATCTGGGAAATCTGCACATTTTATTGCTATGGAAATGCGATGTGGTAAAGCAATCTAGCCGTGTATAATTGCGGCTCGTGTCTTACATACAGCGCATTGCATTTAGAATGAGGACGTCATTTGTGTTGTATATTGTTAACTTAATTTTATATATAAATTTATAGGTTTACTCAAGATTAATTAATGCTTTTGTTTTTACATGGAAGTGCATTTTTTATGTACCTTCTTACTTACACTTCCTCCTTCCTTCCACCGGTGGTGGGATTTGGCCTTGTCGATCACTATTTTCCATTGTTTTCGGTCTTCTAACCTTTTGCACCTTCAAATCGGTGAATTTCTTGACACATAGTATACGCAAAGTGTTCTAAGCGCTATGTAGGTTGAATTAACATCTTCAAAATTAACTGACGCATTATTTGTAGAAGGGAAAAGGTGATTGTTTTCCACATGCAGTAAGCAGTATTCTGAGTACAGATGTTAACATCGAAGAATTTTAATTGCCTGTTGATTTGAACATTTACCTACCACACGCCTATACATTTTCATTACATGCGAAAATTGCAGTACCGTGAGTAGGGCAGCTAAGTAATTATTATGTTTATCACATGTAGGTACGTATTAATTATGCAGGATGGCACATACAATATCATGTTTTCTTTAAAATCTTTTACTTTGTTCTTACTAGTAGCTTACGGCAAGGTAACAGCACATGTCGCCGTTGGATGTCTAGTTGTAATTATGTTATTTGTTTGGATAATAAGAAAAAGCTAAGATCTCTTATGCACCATTGATAATATTAATGTTGTGATTATTAAATGTTTCAAGACGTAATCCTAAAAAGTAGTTATTGTAAGTATTAATTTACTTGACGATTAATAGAGATAAAGCATCTTTGCATTTAATTAGCATTCCGGGTGGTATCTATCTCTAGTACGAGTTGTTAGACCTAAATGAGCTAGCCTTATTATAGACTTTGCTTTTTATTCGGTTTTCGCTCGGCCCATCAAAGAACTAGTAATGAATTTAGAACTTTTTCACTTCAACGAAATTAAAAGTACGTTTCAGTAACGTCTGCTTGCAAAAGTTGCCACGCAACCATTGCCAAAATCATTGACGTTTGCAACAATTCCATATGTGGGATTTTCACCTGTTCTTTTTTATTGTTGTGGTTTTCCATTGCACTTATAAGTTCTCCTAAGGACAAACAACTCTATAACATGTAAACAGCTAATCTGAGAAGATATCCCCTGAGAGTTACCCTTTACGCCAGTATTTTTTGGAAAACTTGGAAGACAAAGTATATACGTACACTTGTTAATAAGTACAATCGTGATAATGTGAACAGACCAAAGCCGAGGTTCTTATAATCAGTTGTTCAGTATACTGGGGGTATACTGATCGATCAACTTAGGCCTAGTTCACTCGGCGATAGAAACTTTCTTTAGGTGCGGTGGCTGTTGTTAAAATGTAGTACCTAATTATACTGACAGGCTACTACTACTATTTCTCGGATTGCACCGATATTGCAAGCGCGCAATTCAAGTTTCGAAGTGACATCGTCCCCACTTAAGCCACCTTGCTTGTGCGCAATTAGCTTTCGGGGTTTCAGCTGTATTGGGTAAGATGTGAATCAGTATTTAAATAACGAGTGTGTAGGTTTCAATGAATTCCTATTATATATAGGGTATCAACGAGAACAGTACCACTTTCAATATTGTTTATGTATTCGTTAGTTTATACTAGGTAGGAATTAAAGAGCATACACAGGTAACTGTTGTATTATTTTATTTGGAATCCTTGGTATATTATTACTTATTTTAGTAAATAATTATATACTACAATATAAAATACAGAAATAAAGTGAATATCTGGTTGTATTTGAATATGCAACTCCCAAATGCTACAATTGCTTTATACAGACAGCATTCCTTTGTGTTGGTTTTATTTTTCGTTATTATTAATTGGACGACATCAGTTTGTATGGAGCAGTGGAACGAAAGAGAGAGCTAAAATTAATATTCAGTTTGGATATGAGTTTGCAATTTATATCAATGTATTCAAAATAATATATCCATTCAGATGAATTACATTAGATTAGAGTTTTACATAAAATAATACAGTTAAGATGATTTCGTGGCGAACCAAACATATGAACGTGAAGAGCAATAGCGATACACTGAGAGACTTATCAGCACCACGGACTTGAAGATACAGAGACCTATAGCAATCAAAACACTACGAAACCATGTGCTTAACACTGAGATAAGAACAATATGCGAAGTGGGCGAGATAGATAAATGGGGTACGCACACGAAAAAGAACAGACGACGAAAGTAAGCCAGAAATCTCCGGAACATCGTTCCGGTAAAAGATTTTGAAACGGGACTCGTTTGTTTTGATTGGGCGAGAACGGGACTTAGTTCCGGTTTAAAGCCACCAGACAACAAAGAAAAATAAGAGTTTGTTTTTCGTAAAAAATCTACAACAAAATGCAGAAACCTCTCACTCAAAAGTAAAGTAATCGTAGGTTCGTTCCCCAGGCGGGGACAGGCCACTAAAACTCAGTCTAGTTCCGAACGTGAGCTCGCAGTCCCTCTTCATTCAGTAACGGAAATGTAAGAATTAGAAAGGCCAGGAAAATTGGATAATGGGATTTCATGGATGAACTGTCCCAGCATTTATGTATGTGACCCAGAGAAACTACGAAAAACATTAGTCAGAACAGACGGCCTGGGGGCTCGAACCCTATACCTCCCGATTACAATGTAAACGCTATACCGCTGGCCTACCTTCTTCGGTGATAAGATGCCTCACTGAAATCTGTGCTCCTTATTTACCCGTCCGACGATGGATAGCGCGCGGCTGTAAGTAGAAGCACGTTGGACACTGGTCCACTGCACACAACACCAAGGGTGTTGTGTTTAATTTTTAAGCGCTCACTCCGTATTACCTTCCAATAAGAAATTTTTTCTACTTTCACACCTGGTATGTACTGCTAAGATTTTTGCAGCAAACTTACGTATTTCGATTAAATGTCCTGGCAAGTGCAATAAAAATCTGAAATACCAACTTCATTATACTTTTCTTGTAGCACTGTGTTGCACTAGATTTCAGATGTTACATTTTGCTTCTCCGGCTGTAAAAGAAAACGTTGCAGTAAATAGTAACAAATTACCTTTATATGCTTTGAATCCTTCAAATCGGTTTTGAAATTCAAATAATAATTCTTGAATATTTGCAGTCAAAACTTCATACATAGTCTTAATAGTTTCATTTTGAGATTGAACAATGGTTTTGTTAGATCGGCCAGTCGTATTTTTTTTAAGTTGTAATTCGAAAGTAGGTTGCTGTTTGAATATTTGTTTTTGATAGAATTTTAGTATCCTGATCCATATATAATGTGTGCAAATACTATTTAAAATTTGGTCCATGTGAAGTTTAGCATAGGTGTTTTTTTTTAATGTTTCTAATATTTTGTATGATATTTGGTCTCAGTTCAGTTGGGATGTTTTTGATTTATTAAATGTTTGCAGGATAAAATTTGTTGTTGTTATTTTCCAAATTTATATCTAATCTAGAGCTGTACGTTACCTCGTCATCCTGAAGAAATTGTGCAGGATTTTAAAATAAATCTCGCATAAAAACATCTTCAATCAGCTCTATGGCTCGGCATTTCCCATCCGGTGGCATTGCGCCAGGAATACCAACTGGTGCACAAC
Organism: Limonius californicus; assembly: GCA_014611495.1. Taxonomy (NCBI): domain Eukaryota; kingdom Metazoa; phylum Arthropoda; class Insecta; order Coleoptera; family Elateridae; genus Limonius; species Limonius californicus. The sequence continues at coordinate 16,779 of JABXWE010022156.1, read as the reverse complement.
TGTACATATTGCCACTCTCGCCCTCGGATTCCTCACTGTACACATCATTAAACACGAGACTTTCCGCTCCTGTGAAATCAAGGTTTTGTGACGTCGCTTTGTAGTATTGTATTAGGCTCTACCATTCTAGCAAATCTCATTTAAGTTAATTCCCAGCAAAGGCACAGACGTAGCTCTGAAGCAAGCGAATTACTAAATCGATAATGGAAACATCAGGTTCAAAAATTGGTGAATTACCAAGATTGGACTTGGAAATCAATGCGAAGGGTGTTTTACCGGGGAGTTTCCGTTAGGGAAAATTTCGCAAATTTCAAAACCCTTTTCTTCTACTAAGTAAATTGTAATTAATTTAAGCTGCATGTAGCAATGATGAAACATAAATTTTCCTAGCGGGCATCACGGAAAGCTATCGTTACAGTTCGTTGCCTGATGAATGGAAAGAATAATGAATAAACAAGGTTGTTTATCGAGTAGTGCAACAAAAAGTGGAAAATTATCCGCAGATAATTTAGAAGTAGTTTCCACATCTTACGTGTTTTCCACAAATCGACTTCAAAGCCAGCGGGTTTGCACAAAGTTGCAGTTTTATTTGGCACTTCACTGTGCTGTTGAACCACAGAGCGTTGGCAAACGTTCATTTTGGATGGAAGTACAAAAAGACGCCGAAAACTGGAGCTAATGCATCTGGCTGACATTAAAAAACTAAGCTAATTAACGGTACGTCATTTATGTAAAAATCTGTTTGCCTTTTTGTATGTACTAAACACGGGGTACTAGCAGTCCAGTTTTATCATATTCTTTAATATACAGGTCGAGGTAAACGTTCAAGAGACTAATCGACTGTCATTTACATTTGTTTAGAAAAAGTGGATGAAATTTTTGTGGGGATGACTGCGAAGGAGATATTTTTCGTTCAACCCTTTTTAAATGACAACGTGACGTACTATATTTTAAACAGAAAACTATTATTTATTTTAACGTTTTTGAATGTTTTGAACATCAGTTGGATTAGTAGAATTATATTTTTTTGCCATTACGTATAAAGTTTTTTTTGAAGCTGATGAAGTTTATTGTAGAATAATTGCAAACAATGGCAATACTAAGTAAGTAATGTAAACATTACACTACAGTAATTTGTAATGACTATGATTTATTTAGAATATTGTTACATTTCTACGAGGAACGAAGCCCCTGAACAACTGGACATTTGTTGTATAACAATTATTTTTTTCTCTTTCAATAATAATCTACGTATGTTATTCTTAAAAAACACGACAACTTCCTAAAATAACCGTTGATCGTTGTTGGTACAAACAACGGTGATCGGCTGTGCTTCAGAGATCACGCCCAAGCCGTCGGTCCCGGTTGCCACTATGTTGGTAGTTGTTAGGTTGACTCAGAGACGAACTCTGACAAATACCATCATAACTAATATATAATTTACTACAGTTCGGCCATAAATGAATAAAGAAATAACTTTTGATTTCTCGCTAATAAAAATAAATGTATCATTTCCTACATTTTCATGAGTTATATAATCTACCGTCATAAATGCCATTTATACAGGCTATTTCAGAATTATCTTCATAAAATTTGTGTATGAATTCTATTATCAATATTAAGTGCAAAACGCGTGTATGTAGATTCGAAAATTCGTTACTACGTTGTATATATTTAAGAAATATTTAGTAATTTTGTTTTAAACAACAAGCAGTTGAAACTTGTCAAAAGCAGTCTTTAACGCGTTTCTAGATCGTGCTTCTGGTAACTTTTCCTACATGGGGATTTCTCTGATTGTTGAAGGAGTCGGGATTTAAATTTTGAGCTGGAGAACGTATCGTTATTTGCAAGTATGACCAAAAAGTTATAATTTTGGATTATATTTTTTCTAGTTGAAATGCTTCCGTTTTGGAAATATCTGATTAAGAAGAATTTTTGTTTCAGTTTTCCCGAATTCTCGCAAGCCTTTTTTTTCGATGAACGCCATCTTATTTCTTAGTTGAAGACTATGTTGATTTTTAGTGAAAGTAAAATATCAGAATTAATAAAAGTATGTATGGTAGTAGCTCGCTAATTCGGACGGATAACATTTTTCACCCGTCCGGATTTGCTAATTTTACGGATTATAGAGACATTTAAAAAAGCACAAATAAAGCAAGAAAGCTATTTTAAAAGAATTCTTATTATTTTTATAAACCAATAATAAGACTATACTATACAGAATGATTTTGTTTACTAAATGAATTTTCTACTGTTTTGTGTTTTCGAAAAAAACGTTGTATACTGGGTTTTTCTTTCAATCTTCTTAATAAAATAACATCTTGCATTACAATGCTATTTACTTACGGAACAGCATATATTTGTACGTGATTTTATCACAAGATTCCTCTACAAACTCACGTGCGGGATCGAGAGTATTTATCCCATTATCGTCAACTTTTGACGTGTCTACACTTCAGTCTTGATCTGTTGTTTCTTCACCGTGTCCAATTGCCCAATTAAAGACTCTCGGCACTAACTTGTAGATCAATATAATTCAACATTTGCGTATTTGGGTTTAAATTTGTGTGTACGGATTCAGATTCCTATTTTTGTTTCAACCGACTCAAACGAATTTTATCTTCGTTATCCATTTAGACAGAGTAGCGTCCAACTTTCTTATATTTTTGTCAGTTATGGTTTTCCATGGTTGCTGCAAGTTCATAATACCCCCCCCCTCCCCACCCCATACAAACTGTAGTTCTTCAAAGCGGTTGTAAAATCACTGTCAACATCTTTTTCCTTAAGCCACTTTAATATTTTGTATCACAGTCTGAACCATTATCTGTTAGTGCTGTACAGTTGGGTGGTGAAACCATAATTCTAAAGTTTGGATTAAAATTAATCCATCCTTTGATGGATGAGAAGGAGCATTACCTATTAAATAATCCCTTTTTGTGGTGAATTATACCAAATATATAATAAGAGGGTTGTTCAAATACGTAAGAATTGAAAGGTGGTGTCCTTAGAGTCATGGAAAAAAGTTAATGGAAATACCCGGTATAGAAGCCAGATGTTGTCGTTTTCGGTATTTCTTGAAGGAATTACCTAATTAAACTTTTAAACTGATATCAACATGCGACTTAAGTACTAAAGTAATATTTTTCCACATTTCTTATGGCAACCCATCAGGGATTAGGTCTCACGGTTTGACCATCGCTGATCGGGAAATTGGACGCTAAATTGAAATGAACGATCTAACTGTTTACAATAGCATGTATTGTCTAGATTTGGGAAAAGTGTTTATGGAATGCAAATTTGTGGTACTTTTTGAATGTTATGGCATTGTTGATCAAATTTTTATGTGCCAATTCTGGTAGAAATTTTATATCGTCTTCTGGTTGTACTGGTAATACAATCCTTTTATTTGACCAAACAAAATTGGAACCAATAGAATCGGCGACATTTCGTATACATCTGTGGCTAACACTATTCGGTTGGAATCAGAAAAAAATTTTGAGTCGTCTACAGTTAGATATTCACAGGTTTGCTAAAGAAATAGTTGCCCATTGTAAGCAGTGATAACATTACATTCTCAGTAGTTAAATGTATGCAGTTTTTGATTTTGTTTTTGTGTTTTGTAACTGTTGTAGTATAAACAACAGATTTCCATAAGAGTCGTAACTGTCAACGAAAATGTATTTAGAAAATTTTAGTTAGTATTCAATTACATGCGTACATCATTAACGGCCTGGTTATTTTTTGTGACAATAACCAAAACAGCGCCGAAAACATCGAACCATAACTGCCAATTTGCAAGCACAAAAACGTAAGCAAAAACATGACATTGAAGTCAATTTGTAAACAAGTTGAAAGTAAGAGTAATTACTCCGAACTGCCGACGATTGACGGGAAACCAAGACGGCACATAAAAGCAAAGGTTTGTACTTGTTCCTCCTACGGTACTACACATCCTAATAATTAACTTCAAACACAGGTATTGTATTTAAATTGCGTTGGGTAAATACATGTGGTAGGTATAGTTAGTGTCTTAAAAATACAAGTCAAGTAAAAACTTTGCTAACGGTTTTTGTCATATTGTATGATACCAAAAGATATTTAAGCATTTCTAAACCAAACTCAAATTTAATTTTGTTCTTAATGACCTATGGAACTGCTTAAACCAATTTAACCTAATTACATCCGGATCTTTAATACTCAAACAGCTGGAAGATGCTATAACGGTTCCGACAGCAACTTCTCAACTGTAAAGAAACAAGTAAACTAAAATTGCTAAGCTGAAATTGCAAAAACATGCTTAGGTGGTATGATGACGATAGAATGGAAGTTTTAAGCAAGCGTAAACACAAAGATTGTAAATAATTGTTTCCTTTATTTTAAAATTACTGTAACGTGTTCTATGAAACATTAGGTTTTCCAGAGGTGACATATTTAGTACCGCGCAATTGGCCTTTAAAAATCCAGTAACAAGAAAAAATATATTTAATTGTCGGCCGTTTGCAAACTCACTTAAAGAAGTCACATTTTGAGAACCCGTTTGCAGATAGATCACGTCGTATTCAGTTATCAGGCTTAGATAACATCTGAAGTTGAAGTAGTTAAAGAAAGTGTGGTGATTTCTGAGTGTAAGGAAAACAAAAAACGAATTTGTTACTAACAAATTGTTTAAAACTCATTCAAATGTAGATATGGATGAGTTACATAATTTGTTACCGTAAATAGAATTTATGCAGGGTGACATTAAATTTAACTGAACATTTCTTGCTCAAGCCGAATTGGTACAACACATTTTAGTAACACTAAAAATATTTGATAATATTCAAAGTATTCTCCACGTACCGTGATACATTTATTGCAACGTTCTAGAAATTTTATAAAATAGTCGGTAAAGTCGTCCGGGTAAACTATTTTCAATGCGGCAGTTACAATTTTCCTAATATGCTCCACGTCCTGAAATCGTTTTCTTTTGAGAACACAGTTTTTACTTTCGGAAAGAAAAAAGTTAGAAGGTGCCAAGTCAAGTGAATAGGATGAGCAATAAATCTTAACAACGCCGTGTTTCAAGAGAAATCACTTCACAGTCAGTGCAGAATAGGCAGGGACTTTGTTCTGAAGTAAGAACCAACGAGTCGTTTCTTAAAATTGTGGTCGCCGTCGGGAAATGTCCGAAATAATCTCTTTATCACTTTAAGCCTTAAGGTACACTGTACTACTTATAAGGATTTCTCTACTCTAGCACTATATTTTCCTAACACTTGCTTGACGACAAGAGACAATAATTGAGGAAAAGCCCCAATGGATTAGATAAACTGAGAAATGCATAACGTTTACCTCAATTAAATAATGAAAGGGGAATATAGAGTAACATTTATTGCTTAATTCGCATCAATGAAATTGTCCGTCCGTTGCAAATTCGATCACTTATAATGTTAACTGCTGATTCGGGATTTACAATTTTAATCATTTATTTCAGAAATGAAAAAACAGTAGCTGTTTAATGCTGTATTTTAAAAATATAGAAGGCTTTTTTCTATTCACAATGGTATATTAATGATATGTACGGCTGGTGATAATTAACAATACATTGATTCTAGCTCGCAAAAGGAAAAAAAATTACACTTAGGTCTTTTGTTTTTTCTAATAATCGCTTGCGTTGAATTTATGAGGAATAAGGTTGAATAAAAGGGAAACTAATGTTGTATAGTACTGTACACTTTAGAGAAGTTTTATTGAACAACTGAGATATACATATTAAAGTCGAAATCACAAGAAAATATAGAAAATATTACTCTTTCTCTTGAACAGTTTCATCTTCGGCGTTCTTGGATTTGCTTGTGTTCATTGGCCATGTAAGAATCTCATTATAGAAATTATGATGAGCTTGCTTTTGAGGCATTTCTAAGGCAGTAGCTCTAGATTTCTTGGCATATTGATCTAGCAGGCACATTTGATACTACCATGAATAAACTCGAAAGCTACAACATATCCAGATTTTCTTGAATCATGAACAGTAGTAATGCAACCGAGATATAGAAAATGGCTGCCTGTTACTTCTACGAGAGCCAGGTTTCATAGTTACAAGCGAAATTGCATTTTTTTTGTAAAATCTTAACCGCCAGTTCGGGTGTATGTTTAGTGGTAATTTCTTTTATAAACTAAAATTATTTCGTGAACTTGAAGGTACAATGAGTGCTGGTAAAAACGAGTGACCAGCTAAAGCCATACAGAAACGTATGATTTTAATTATTTTCTGGACAGTTATCACTGTACAGACATATTTCTAGAATGGAATCCGGAATTTCATGTTGAATGTAGTCCCACAAGAAAGAGCAAACTACTTTGGGCCCTTTGGTAGCTGTACAAATCTACATTTTCTTATATTGGGTATAGGTTACTGACAAAGATTTCCAATTTTCTTTCTTCTATCATCTTCCGTTTGTAATTTGTGTAACTTGTACCTTCGATTCGACAACTGAAGCAAACTTCGGTTGTAGCTTCAGTGAGGCTGTATTGTGTCAGTCTCGAGGTTTAGTGCCGAAACGAACTATTTGACGAATTTACTTCCTTTCTGAAGCAAAGACAAAATTTTGTTATTTACATATGTAGATACTTCTAGATTCATTCCACTTAGTTCCTTTCTGCAGCAAACGATAGTCTTGTTTTATAGTACAAGAAATCATGTCAAACTCAAAATGGCTGAAAATGTAACTTAGTACCGTTCTGAAATAAACGATTCAGTTACTGTATGCTCTATTATAAAATTTAAATCGTAATTTGGCGAAGAATTTCAGTTTACAGACATATCAATCCGGCTTGTTTGCTACGTCTCCGTCAAAACATTTAGCACAGTCATTTGTGTTAAATTTGTTTGCTAAAGAATAATGAATGTAACTACAAGAGAAGGGATTGCACTAAAAGTCCTCTGCTTAACACGCACCATTAATTTTTATTAGATGTAATTTGTCAATACGAACAGAGCGTACTAATCGCAAAACAACAATTGCTGGCAGCGCCAGTTAGAGGGAAGACAGCTACCGAATCTATTACCTGTTCCGAACGTAGGTAAATTGATAATAAAACAGTTTTTCACTAATATCGCGAGGGAACATCATAAAATAAAAATATGCAATAATTAATGTCAGCTGTTTTTTAGATTTCCAAACAGTATTAATAATTTTGACAGTGACCTGTCACTAATACGTTTTCACGGATAACTCCTTCATGTGTTAAATAATAGATTTACCAACAAAAATATTTAACTAACGAAATGGAAAGAATTTATTGAATTATTCGAATTTTGCGTTAATCAAAATTATTTTATTTGTAATGATGAAATTTAACTTCAGAAAGATGGCTTACCAAAGGGTCCAATTTCACCACTTTTAGCTAATATATTTATGGAACAGTTGGGAAATTGAATGTTTGAATCAAATCAATCCGAGAAAATTATCTTTTGGTTGGGTTGCGTTGATGACATTTGAGTATGTTTTAATAGTGCATTTGAGTTTATTGGTGATTTCTCAACCTTTATTGATACTTTGCACCCCAAGCATAATGTTTGTATTCGAACCAGTGCAAAAAGGATGCATTAATTATGCAGACTTAAACATTTAATTAATATTAATGACAAACTGAATACGCTCTATATTGTACAAAGCTTATACAAACAGATACTACCATACCATAAAAAGGAAAGTCGACTTAAGTTCATTCCCCACAAGGAGTCGGATCGCTATGAGGGTCGTTCGGGCTGTTGTGGGGGTCTTTCGGCCCGCTGTAAGGGTCATTCGGTCCGCTATGGGGGTTATTCGGGTGGCTACAGGGGTCTTTAGGGTCATTGTAGGAGTCATTCGCGTTCCGCACCGGAATCCTCCGCCCCTCTTCCGCTAGTAACGGGAAGGTAAGGATAGAAAAGGCTATAGAGGGATTTCGTGGAGGATACCGTCCCAGCATTTAGCTATTATGACGCAGGAATATCACGAAGACCGGATTCAGAACAGACGCACTGGGTTCGAACCCTAGACCATCTGAATGAAAGGTAAACGCTTTACTGCTGAGGAGCCACCTTCCCCGATCCCATACCATGCATTAGGACTCTTGCTACCCCCATAAAACATATAAATTAGTAGCCTGTAGTAGTTGTGATGCTGATTATTAGAAATCCTCGGATACGATACTAATTGTTGCACTGATGATACTCTTCTAAATTCGAACTCGATGGTGTTAGTAATTATTCAAGATTCTGGAATTTATATTCAATCAGGTAGAAATGTTCTTCATATGCTGTTCTGTTTTTCTCGTAGAAACATATATGAAAAACGTTTCATTCAAATGTCTGAAGATGGTAGACATTCAAAATTTGAAAGGTCAGGTTCCGCTACTATTTATCACGGTACGGATTGATTTACTCTGAAATAATGGTTGTGCTAACTAATAGGCTGTCTATATGGGTTTAGCAGTAAATATGTATCTGATTAAATTAACATTCCTATGAAAATGACGAAGTAAGACGAAACTGAATGTCAATTTTTAAATAGTATCATGTAAAAAATTGAAACCAGTCTGCATGAATTATAGACATAACATTTCCTCGCTTTTATAAGTACTTAGAAACGTTACTGATTTTTCGCACCGTATACTTCACATCATTATTGTTACATTAACAGACTATTTTTTATATGTAAGGAAATATTATTTTACTTTGTTATGTTTCTAATTTTTCTTTAATGAAGGCTCCCAGTTTCATTTTGTAATCAGTAACAGAAATAATTAGACACGTTGTGTCACTACAGCAGGATCTATTACTAATATTAAAATTCAGAAATTGTATGATAGTTTTACAGAACCGGGAATCGCCACAGTTTGGCAAACAACTCACGCCAACGCATTCGAATATCAAGGAACTCAATTCTACCGTAAACGAAGTAAACCTCTCACTTGATCTCGTCGGTTGTTACTGGGGCTTCTCATTTCAGGGTAAACAACCCTGTCCGTTAGCATTTTCAAAGCAAGTCGAGACCGAGTCGAGATGTCTACCTTTGAACAATTCAATTGTAGGCGCATTTGAATGAATTTTTCCTTTCTATTTGTTCTCCAATTCTTCTAAAGATCTTCAAATGACTTGTAAAGGTGCTTAAAACTATCGATCATAAGAAAAATTATGTAAAATAACATAACAGAATGGGAAGAGTTGCATCTATCTACAAACTATGACTTTCAAGAGCTGCGAATAGCCAACATATGCAGGTTGTTTGAACATTTTACTTACTTACTATTCGCTGTAAAAAAATATGTCTGAGTAAAGATGATATAGTGTAGGCGGTGTAATTAGACATTAAGAACAAAATGACCGATTTTGGGTTTAATGGGAAAATAATTGGTTTGATTATTGAAACAATTTGCCTGCATCTAAAAGTAACACAGCAGCTCAAGTTGCCCTGCATTTAAAAACAACCGTAACTAAAAGAAACAAATTGTGTGGTACAAAATACTTATTTTACATAATGGCGTTGTGGTTGCTGTATTGAATTTGATCCCTTGATTTAACTTTAATTTATTCGTATCTCTTGTTTTCTTCAGCGGATGTTGATCTGTTTTTCTAAACATTCGAGTTCGTAAACCGTATTTACAACTCATGGACGTAGTTGCAAGGTTTCGTCGGAAAACGCTGTTATTAAAAGCAGATCTAACATGCGAGGGCGCATGTAACTAATCGTACTGTTTTCCCAAAAATTCAACGTTTTTTAACCCCCACAAGTATAGTTTTCCTATCATGCTCATTTATGCAGTAATAATAGAAAACTTTTGAGGTATGCAAAATTGCTCCATACAGACCTGCAATACATATTTGTATAGCTATTGCGATAGTATATAAACTGGCATACATACGAGTGCTAAATCATCAAAAACTATAGTGTCTGATAATTTAGTACTCTTAAAATATTTCAAGATATTGAAAAATAAGTCGTATATGTTTTTATAGTGGTTTTCGCAGTATTTAACATTTTTAAGTACCTGTAATTATATAACATAACCCATGAGAACGTAGTTTTAGTACTATAACTTGCATCCACGTATTAATATAAAAATCAGATAATGGTGTGAATTTCCCGTGCTTATTCTTGGTTCTTTTGATAGTTAACGTTTCGGATTTTGAAATATGAATTGCCTACATAATATGTCTAACATTAATTATATTTCAATATTTCAACTTTGTTCCAGATGGAAAATGCTTGTTGCATAAATTTAATTTAACGCAATAATATTTAGCAGTTTATGCCTCAAGTTTATCTTTAAGGGGCCTTTCTTATTTCCTTCATAGCATTAATATACAACATTTCTACATACTGATTATTTAAATTAGGAGACAATATATCCAAGATTGTAATAAGGTCAAAGATCCTCGAGAAACTGATAAGAAGTAATGATAAAAAATTGCCAAATTAGTGAAAAAGTAGGTAAAATTAATCAACGTTTGTGTCATATTTGGATTTAATTTAGTGAAATTTTAAACCTTATTACAAATTACCATTCTTTAAGAATATAATGCGTACAACCTAAATGTCATGTTTTATAGTGTCCATAAAATCATAATCATAACCGTACCGAGACTGTAACTAATTGGTTTGGTCGTACTCTAAACGTATTGCTTTTACATTGGCTGTAATTCGCTTTCCAGCTTTACGTAGACGCTGTTAAGATTGGGGAGTCATGGAAAGGAAGATAATAGTTTTTCGAGGTAAATTTGAATTCCTAGCATGGTTTAGGACCCCTTAATAATAATTTACTTTTGTGTGGATAAATACATCTCTCGACGTTGATTTGAGGACAGTAGTAATAGTAGTTATTATTTATTTATAAATAAACATCGAAAAAATTTAGAAACGAACTAACTTTTTTTTTAATCAGTTTATTGCTTATTTACGATTACTCAATAATACAGAGTAATAAGTAAATGAGTTATATGAGATTTAGCTTGAAGTGAACACTGTCCATTGACAGTTCCTCGATAATTACTTAACCAAGTCTTCTGGCCATCGTCTCTTCAGCCTTCTTTCTGGCATAGGTTAGTTTGAAAGTCCATCTATTAACTGATTGCTGTGACCACTGTTGCGGAATGTATACTTGATGGGATTTTATGACATCGGTTATAAATGGTATTTTCAGGTCATTGTGGAGTGTTAAATTGGAAACATACCATGGAGAATTTGTTATCATACGGAAGATTTTGGATTGCCCTGTCTGTAATATTTGTGTATTTGACGATTTACTGCATCCCCATAGCTCTATTCCATATGCCCATATCGGTTTTAGTATGATTTTGTATATGATCAGTTTGTTTTCTAATGACAGCTGAGATACTCTTCCTAGCAACCAATACCTTAGTCTAATTTCTAAGTTTATTTGTTGTTTCTTTGGTTTTATGTGTGCTTTCCAGGTCAATTTTCCGTCCAGATGGAGTCCTAGATATTTTACCTCTTTTTTTTTTATTGATATAGGAGCTGTAGGAGCATCATTTATAGTGACTTGCGGACATGAGCTATGTTTTGTGGTAAAGGTGATTTGAGTGGATTTATTAGTATTAACCTTGATTCGCCATTGCTTTACCCAGTTTTGCAATAGGTCTAATTGATTTTGAAGTTTTTCTGAGGCTCTTTCTGGGTTTAGATTTGTTGACAATATTGCTGAGCCACGAACTTACTAATCTAACTTTTATTATAACTTGAATTCTGCTTTTAAATCTCCAGTAAGTTTGCTTTAATTATTATTGATTATAATTATCGGAAGGCCCAAAATTGTATAAAAAATAACAGGAAGTTCGTGATCAGCAATTACTTTTATAACAACCGAACTGAACTGGCATGTCACAATTCTGAATTGCCGAATGTTCTGCAAAATTGCCCAGTGATTATGTACAAGGCCTTATTTAAGTTAAGAAGAGTAATTTTTCGTACAAAAACCACTCGCAAAAACAGAATGTAATCATCATTTATTACACTCTAAAAATAATGCTAACGCATCAACAAAGTGCACGTTATAAATATGTGAGTAATGGGTTGCCTACACATTCACTGCATTAAATTGTTAAAATTGGTATTCAAATACTCAGATGCTCATGTTTAACGTATATAATATTATCATGTTATTTGATAAATGTGATCTTCAAAATTCGCTTTACATAGTTTTCGTTTAATTTTTTATAGATCGTCTCATATATGAGCTTTATTGTTGACATGCATTATAGAAATTCATGGATATCGAAAAGGAAACTGTGTTCTCCCTAGTAAGAACTAACGGTTCTGACGGGAATTTTTATGTATATGGGAGACGACTATTTTCGTTTTAACGTAATTTAAAGAAGAACCAACTTTAAATCTATCATGCAAAGATTTGAAACTTGAACTTTGAGTTAATGATATTTTCTAAAATAGACTGGGTAAAACTATATAGTATTTTACAGAACAGAAACCCTCTTCAGTTTTTTAGAAAATCTTATATAATTTTATTGGGAAGCACTGTGATAGTCAAAATTATTTAGTAGAAGGAAGTAGCTAAATTTGAATATTTCATATCCAATTGCTTTAGTTCTGCGAAACCAGAAATACAATCCGTTCAAACGAGAAGTACTGAAGAGTACTTTTGATCTCAAACTTTTATAATAATTTTATGGCTATTTGCGTAGTATAATGATTATTGTAAACTATGAAAAGTAAGTAGTGCTCTACAGAGATGATGTTAGCATTCTAAAACATTTAATACATTTTTTCTCCGATCGGACCAAAATTGCTACCGAGTCTGCGCTCCCAAAAGGGAATAATTGCTGCATGTTACAGTCATTGCTAGGCAACCATAATTGAGCGGACGAAAACGCAACCCAGGCCAGAAAGTTTATATTTTCATCTGATCCGCTGTCAAAGTTGAGGTTAGAGAATACATACACCATTTTTGGTATACCCCATTTTTCTTTTTCTCCTTAACAGAACAGGGCTTTTCTATGATATCTATTCGCCTGCTTCTTAAATTACCTTAATAATAACCCTAATATACGTTGATAATGTAATTTGTAATCATAGGTTAGTTCAGATGTGTTTATTAGGTGTCCGTACAATGCTCTCTATGTCTTATTTTCTGAACTAACTAGTAGGAACTGTGTGGCGTTAATAAATAAATATTAAATTATTAATGAATTCGGATTGGAAAAAATAGTATGTATAGTATAACTTGTAGGAAAGGTGTAATTTCCGGACGCAGTTAGTTGCTGGCCTCGGCTACACCTCGTCGTTTCCACCATCGTGTGGAAATCTATCACTTTTGCTAGTAGATACATAATATACTTACTATTGTTGCAAATATATTTCGTTTTTTATTCGTATGCGCCTTTCAGTCCTTTTTAGTACATTATATGTATTTTATATATCAATTACAAAATCGTTACATATTAATACACTAATATATACAACAAAATATTATATGTGCGTAAGACTAGTTGGATTGCTTTTTCTAGCGGTTTACATGTTAACGGCACTAAAATTGTAGTTTTGGCCTCTTAATGGGCAGGCAACGCATGCAACAGGTCTCCACCGTTTTTCTTAACAATACAAAGTATGCTCGTGGTGTATAGAACAAAGATAACCATATTTTATTTTTTATCGAAGTCATATAAAATTATTTTTGTAGTTTCGGAAAAATTCGAATAGAAGTGGAATAAGTTGGCGAAAACGGTAACTTTAAATGATCATATTCTTGCTAAATCCCTATATTGGGAAAATCTTTCTTAAAGTATCTATACTGTTTGTTTGTGCAAGTTCTAATGCGATCGTCACTATACGGTATGAATTACAAACTGGATGTGTAGAAATAAGTACAGAAATATTTACTCTGTACACTTATTGGTCATTAATTGTTACGAAAAATGTTATGATTTCCAAGAACAGCTAAGAAACTTGACATCTTGTCATGGATTGAATCAAATTATCAAAGAATTATTATGGAATCGTATCCTATGCCGCTCGAAGAGAGCAATTTGAAGTTCCGTAATTGTACGTAGTGGTATATTTCGTGCGGCAACTCGTCTTTCTGTGGTCGGAATACCATCAGGGGAATTTGCTGGCCAGTTTACTCTGTCGATTCCAATTTCATCAAACCAGCTGCCACGTTTGCTCGTTATGGTCGAGCATCGTTATCTAATGTCATTAATTGTCCTCAAACTGTTACTTGTGAAAGAACAATGGCTCGCAGAAGGTCAACCAGATACCTTTCGGGGGCAGTAAAAGAGCCATTCTGAATGAAATAAGGATGTGTATGCCCTTCAGTGCTTATCTCTGCCCATTCCATCACACCACCACCTGCACATAGCGGTTGTTCCTTAATCAATTGTAGAATATTTCGTGTTTCGGGTTTACGCCAATTTAAATACGCCTGTTATCTGGTTGCGAAGTGAATCTTGACTCGTCACTAAACAACACTCGTCTCCAGTCAGTATGGCCCCAATTCCTATGCTCTTTTAACCAAATTCTGCAGGCTCTTTTATAATTTGCTGTAAGTGGAATGCACAACAGTAGTCTTCGAGCATACAAGCCGACGTCATGAAGACGATTTCTTACTGTTTGTATTGATAACAGTAGTTTTGTAGCAGTTGCAACAGCAAACTCACTTCGTAGCTAGCTGGTATTTTGATTTCTACGTGCAAGTTGCGATATGTTGCTATCATCTCTTGTTGATGCTGGCCGACCTTGTCCTCGACTTAGCCGAACATCTACAGCTTTCAAGAAGCAATTCCAAACTTGAGAAATTACAGTTTGGCTCGCCCCAAATATTTGGACAACTTGCTGTATTTATGCGCCTGGTGCTGTTCCATTCTTAATTGCAACTAAAATTTAAAATCACCGTTAGTGACCAGGAAAGTGTGAATCTGAACTGTGGCCTAGAGCGTGTTGATATGCGTTTTACTACCCTCCAGCATCGATCGTGGGAATAAATGAAAGCGAGACAAACCGTTCTTGTTTGAAAATCTAAAAATATTTCCAGGTGGTATTTTAATAGGTTTTTTAATTATGAATTTTGTTAAATATCCGTTAATTGTTTAAAGCAGTGCACATGCATTAGCAGTACAACGCGTACATCAACAGTTGTTACTGAACAAGTATTGTTACGCTAAATATAGACATCAATTTTACTTTGATTGTTTCATTGTTATTCTTAGTTTTGAAGACATATTCTTTGTATTTTAGAAAAACAATTAGAGAGATATGAGAGAATTTCTTGCTTTATAAATTGCGGAATACAATAGAGTTTACATTTGACAAGATATTGAAATGATAGTGTATATAGTTCCCCATTATGAAGAGCTAGCTAAAAATTAGTGACGAAGGTCTGCTGCTCCTCAGTAATGTAACATGTCATGATAACATTGAATCAACATTCCCATAAACAGCAATACTGTTGAACTGGTATATACAGTGTGTCGCATTTAAGATGAAGACACCCCCATATTTTTGCTATTTGAAGGAATACGGATTTGAATTTTTGCACAGTCGTACAGGTTGATGCCTCACATTTTTTAAGATACTCAGCTAAAATCTGAACTTTAAACTCAGCCTACTACGAATTCACAAACAGGGTCAATTCTCGATATTTTGCTTCGCGTTAGAGATATCGAAAAAAATTATTATAAAAAGTTGTTCAGAATATTATTCTAACCCCAGATACCGAGTTTCATGACAAAATTCGCATTTTTAATTTTTTCATTATTTTGGTCTCTACACAAAATAATTACAAATTTATTTTTTAATTTGATATTTAGTGTGCCATGGAAAGTAAAAACTTGACACATTGTCAATTTAATAGCGTCATGTATTCAAATTACTTTCCATGGCACACTAAATATCAAATTAAAAAATAAACTTGTAATTATTTTGTGTATAGACCAAAATAACGAAAAAATTAAAAATGCGAATTTTGTCATGAAACTCGGTATCTGGGGTTAGAATAATATTCTGAACAACTTTTTCTAATAATTTTTTTCGATATCTCTAACGCGAAGCAAAATATCGAGAATTGACCCTGTTTGTGAATTCGTAGTAGGCTGAGTTTAAAGTTCAGATTTTAGTTGAGTATCTTAAAAAATGTGAGGCATCAACCTGTACGACTGTGCAAAAATTCAAATCCGTATTCCTTTAAATAGCAAAAATATGGGGGTGTCTTCATCTTAAATGCGACACACTGTATATAACTTAAATAAAGACTTATCTGAAATCCAAAATGTTGTCGCAAAGTGTACCACCAAATTTCCTAGAAATGCATTGACAGCAAATTTCCGCCTTATCCTGTAATACAGCGTCACTTCTGTTCCCGTCTGGCTGCATCCATGACCTCGATCGTTGATAAAGAACCTATAACTTTTTTAAGTGTTTTGAATTTTCCAGATTACACTTTAATCTTTTATTATAATCTCATAACTTATTACAGGTAAGTTGACTTTTCCTTATAATGAAGTAATGAATTCACTTTTAATTTTATATTCTTTAACTTTTCGGGAACGTTGGAATAAATAACACTATTTGAACTTCCAATTCAAGGTTAGTTTTATTCTTTTATCAATTAAACACTTTATATCGTTTAACTTTGAAATTATATAAACATCTTTGAAATAAACTTAACCTCACAAATGATATTCATGTAAACAAGTTGTAACCACACCCACATTTATCAAATTTCAACCTTAATGATTTATCATTTTAAATTTTTGGAGTATGTGAAAATATGTGCATCTTCTTTGAG
>JABXWE010022155.1:0-19012 GCA_014611495.1 Limonius californicus | reverse complement strand
TATATATATATATATATAGTTGGTCTAGGTCCAAAAAAACAAGAGCAACAATATCATTTCTGACATAAACCATGGCTTTTTTAACAAATTCATCAACTTTATTGAAAGGTAAGCTGAAAACTATGTAAATATGCGTAACTGCCAAGTAATCATGTAAATATTTATTGCTTTGAAAAAAAGCCGACTTCAGAGTCTCTTCCAAAAACGGGCCAAACGAGCTTTTTCGTCGGACCGCAGCAGGAAATATGGAAATGTCTTCGAGTTAGCTCAGAGGAGTAGGGGTGGAGAAACGCTTAAGAAAGGATATTTGACGTAGTTATGTACAGGGCAAGTCAAAATTAGTGGGCCCCACCTTCCAAATCACAGCTGATTGCCGGTTCTCGTGGGAAGGCCGAGAAACCAGGAACTATCGGGAAATCGAACTCACCTTTATTGTGCCTCCTTCTGTATACAATGCTTACAAAATTCATGCACAATAAAATACACAGAAATAAAAGATATGACGAATTTTAAGACAAATATAACCCTATTGCTTGAAATTGCTAACACACATGGTAGGTACAAAAAAATACGATCGAAACGCTAATAGCTATAGTTGAAGAAAAGTGGAGTTGGAACGTCCAAATCAAAGAAAGCAAACAAAACTACGCAGCCATCGACGTACGAGTTTATAAATAAATACACTTTACAATTAAAAAATAATGAAGAAATGGGCAACTGAAAGTTGCCTCACTTTTAATATTACAAGGGAATTAAAGCGTTCTGTTTCGTATTACCAAGCACTGGTAAACAGGGGAAAACAATCACTGTATAGTACATTGGTAAGTTTACCTTAGTTTTCTTCAGGTAGGGAGTAGAGAGAGAGGCACATTTTGAGGTGTTCCTAGATTATTCCGTGGAAAAAATGCAAATAAGCCCCTAGGTGTTGGATTATGAAACGGCCGATGCACACACACCAACGGGACTCCAACTGAGATTGCATTACCAAGGAATGTTTTCCGAAAACGGAGGCCTTAGATGTTTTTGCCAATCGGGAACAAAATATTCGCCGCACAAACTTTCAAAGCGTTTGCCGCAGCAGCGGCACATGCAGAGGGTCAGAAAAAGGATTCGATATTAATTCGTAAAAGCGATAAGTCAATTCGCAATGAATTGCCTTCTAAGGGTTGAATCCAGCGAATTTCTTAAATCCGAAGCTTGGCGATGGTTCTGTTCACCCTACGATGATAACAGCGATACGATTCACGCAATAGACACCCATCGAAACTCAAGCCGCCTGAGCAGCGGCGCTGAGGTCTTAGCAGACAATCGGGTCGAAAGAAGATCTTAAGTCGACTGCCAAAAAAAAACGCAATGCAACTATGCAGCAGCTGAAAGTATTTCACCATATTACGAAATATGTTGCAAGAATTCTAGAACAAATTAACACGTAGGGCTCCCTCAAGGGCGGGAAATTTTCACGGTCAAGCGCGTATACAAAATATTCATCGGCATTTCTCTAGGATAACAAAACAAATGGTCCACTAAACTGTATTCGAGAAATAATAAGATAGTAATCGGCTACGCAGCGGCCAATAAAATAAGACTTTAATCCGTAAGAAGCGGCAAAATCAAACGAAAAACTTTCTTTTGGAAATGGTAGATTGCCATCCAGTAATACAACCGTAGAATGTGTAACCGATTTTCATATTTCCACTTGAAAATGCATTAGTTTGATACTTACAAAGACATAAAAGTATGCGCTTGATGCAACGGACGCGTTCAGGTCTAGTTTATGTTAGTGCGGGTTTCGGGATATGAAAATAGTTGAGGCAGGTGGAAGGGATACAGAATTGATAGACAAATGCGCCTTACTTCACCGGAATACGTCATCACACAACAAGTGTAATTTTCTACTTATATAAACTTAGTTTTTTCCAAAATTATAGGAACATGCGAATTATGAACTCAAATAAATTTACTCCACCCCTGATCTAAACAGGTAACTGAACTCAAGTGGAAGAGGAAATCGGAAGATGTGACACGAACTTCAGCGTGCAGGATCCGCACACATGCTAACCTACACTGGGAGCATCTGCTCCTCGGAGATCTCGTGCACATTTCAAACACTTCAAATTCATCGACATGCTACTTTAAATCACCTCACCATAACACCGAATCATATTTCCATTGCTGTTTCGAACAACTGCTTTCTAAATGGGTAAGGACGTAGGGAAAAATTGCACACTTTGTACTAAAAGCAAACGTTCAATAGGGTTTGAGTTTGGGTAACCTTTTGAAAACTGGATACAAATACAAATGTACGAGGAACTTAACATCACGTGTTGGGGTTCAAGTTTGAGTAATTAAGTGAAGATATCTGCTTCAGATCGTGCTCATTAGGCGCACGTGGAGTAATAGACTCGTTTAAATTAGACACGAACGAAAACGGAAAATGCCAAACAAAGTTGTATTCCTCAAGATCCTAAGAGTAACATGATGTTACTTTTCTGGGAGTTTCGTGATTTAGATTTGCAAATTTCCTTCGTTGTTTCATATAGATAACGACAAACGGTTAAAAATAGTATTCAGGTATTCTAATGCTTTCGAATATTTCACGATACCCTACATTTCTACACACTTGTAAATTTCCTGTAAATTAAACCAAACATTCTTTAATATTAAATTTAAGTTTTTTTAAATTATTTATTTAACCAATCCGGCAATTCAAAATTAAGTTTTTACATCGGCAGACCATTATATATCCTGTCCTACCTGCGGCTTAAGATAGTCTACCTGCAGCTAATATAAAAAGACAATACTTACGCCGCCGTTTAGTGTAAGACAAAATAATTTTTTGTTGGCATTGTTCGGATTTTAAGAAAATTTAATGTTGACATTAGGATTATGTGCGTTATATTTTTAAAATGTTTACAATAAGGTGAAAAACTTTATTAAATCAAGTACACATACACATACAACGTAGGTTGATTTTCCCATATTTTGCACTACTTTTGGTAATTTTTTATTAATTGCTTAAGATTATGTCCATATTTTTTTATTTAGCTTGGATATGTTGTCCACTAGTTAGGAAAACCGCAAGTCGAAAGGTCGTATATTAACGTAGCTACGGGGATAACAAAATCGCAAACTACAGGGTTGTTCATTAGCATATCAAAGTTCAATATTGGCATTATTAAAATGATTTGGAGATTTTTCTTTTTTTAAGTGATTTAGTGCCAAAATACGCAGATTATATATTAATATTTTTAAATATACAGGGTGACTCGCTATAGCGGAACATCTTAATGGTATTATTTTTTAAATTGAATACTCTGTATATTATTATACTTTTGAATTGGCACGTTATTCTCCACAATTGTTGTGAATATTGTCCTATACCTAACATCGAAATTTTCAGAGATTATTTATGATTTCATTACAAACCGTTTAATTAATGAACCTCTCAAGTATCCCTTATTTTGACATAAAGTGAAAATATTCTCTAAATTAGTTTACAAAAACGACATTTACTGCTCGCAATGACTCAACGGAAATTGTAGCGAAAGCATCTATGTATTATTCGTTACCTCATATCTTCTACAGTAGTTGCAGGGTTCTGGTACATAGGTAATATGTTTTATATGTCCCCATAAGAAATAATCTATTTTCGTCAAGTCTGGCGATTTAGGCGTCCAACTGATGGAACTACCGCGACTTATACACCCAAATTCTCAATTTAAAAACTGTTGAGTCACTAGAGCGAAATGTGCCAGAACACCATCGTGCTGGAACTACATATTTTCCGTTAGATTTTGGAAGAATATTTTGCAGGATCTGAGGCAAATTATTTTGCAAGAAATAAATACAACTGCGTTTTCTATTGCCTAATGATGAGTATTATATCTATTTGGGCTACCATTTTGGATGAAGGTCGACTCGTGAATGAACAATAATTTCTGAAGAAGTTAGGGGTTGCCCTTTCAATTTCTAATACGCACTCATTTTATGTCAAAATCATAGCTACTAGATCAGATGGAAATAAAAAGTTTAATAATTCAAAGTTTCGTAGTGAAAATGTTCAACCAAAAACAACTCTTCTCTGCAAATTTCGTACCTTCCCATTTCATGGAAAAACGCCTCCACAATCATGAACCTTACTTCTTATAGACCCATTTCTCTTCTCAACATGATGGGCAAAATCCTGGAACGAATCAAAGAAACCGTAAAATCTAACAACCTCCTCCTCCCCAATTTGGATTCCGACTCCACCGATCTCCATATTAGAATTTCACACCGACTCGACCAAAAATGTCAACCTGAACCGGTGCACGCTCGCGGTTTATTTAGACATAGAGCGTGCATTTGATACCTTATCGGTGTGGCACGACGGTCTTATCCACAAACTTATCACCCTAAATCTCAATCCCGCCTCCATCAAGCTAGTGGATTCATTTCTCAACAACCGCTCCTGCAGAGTTAAAGTCCAAAACTCATTTTCTTTCCTTGTTGACCTCCACTCCGGTGTCCTCTTTGGAGCAGTTGTCTTCCCTACTCTACATCATTTACTCGATCCAGCCAGAACCAGAACCAGGCTTTTCGTCGACGACACCGCCATCTGGTCCTCCCAACGCACTTCTGAATTAGCCTCCCGAGAAATCCAAACAGCCCTCAATAGAATCCATACTTGGACTTGCAAGTGGCGGATAAAACTCATTGCCGACAAAACCACTTCTAGTCCTCTCAGGCACCCCAACATGTGCAGGAATCCACGTTTCGACCCCCATCTCATTAATCTTTCAATCAATAACCCCCTCTCAAACCAAGCAAAACATCTCGGTATCACCTTCTCCTATACCTGCTCTCTATTACCAGACCTCCGAGAAACCCTCAAAAAAGTTCGCAACCGCTCCAACTTACTCCGTCGTATACAAGGACGCTTTCAAGGTTGCAATTTTCGCACCCTACGCCAAACTTACAACACTTTCATCCGCCCCATAATCGAATACCGTGCCCCCATCTACGCTTCCCTCCCACCTTGTGCCCTAGAAGAAATCCGCTAATGCGAACAACAGATTTTCCTGTTAAATTTCCGATACTCCAGCATATTAATTCACGAAAACCCAGGCATCATCCCCATCTGCCGCCGCCTCCAAAAGCTTCAAAAATCTTACATCACCCGCACCCTCAACGGTAATAACCCCTTAAGCGAAGCAACCCTCCGAATTTCTTCAACCGAATCCCCAGAAAACCCCGCAGGAAACTGAAGCACCCAATATCTCTAAAAATGTCGATTTTAGATATAGGATATTATTCAAACAAATTGTGGAGAATTACCATGCCAATTCAAAAATACAATAATATACAGGGTATTTCGCTTAGAAAAATTGAGAAGATACTCTTTGAAATAGATAAAATTTACACGTGTGGAAAAACCCCATATATAAAAAAAAATTTTATGTTGTGCCGATTTAGTACACCACTTGGCTAAATAACTGCGAAATATGTTTTCATAATTAATCTTAATACTCACACATACAATTAATTTGTTAAATCTTGTGCCGACCAAAATTTTCACATTATTGAGATAAACTTGGCAAAACCTCATCCAAAATCAAAAACAGGAAATTCGAAAGAAAATTTGATGAGGAATTAAAAAAAAATATTTTTATAGTGTGTATAACTTGAAACTACATCATTTAAAAGAAAGAAAAACTTCCAAATAAATTTATTAGTGCCAATATTGGACTTTGACGCACTAATGAGCAACCCTGTATAACTTATTTCAGAACACTTTTGTAGTCCCTTGATATAATTAGTTTGCTGACCGCGGTGGTCTAGTAGTTAGCGCACTTGCCTATAGATCCAAGGGACGCAGGTTTGAACCTGGCCGAGGTCGGTGCGAAGCCATAGGTCCCGTGCCATTATGACACACGGTGTGTCCTAAGTTAAAAATCACTGCTGAAGTTGAAACTACCCCTTGAATGGCAACATTCCTAGTTAAGGTGTAAAGTAAGATTAGAGCTTCAGTGCATAGAGATGCTTGGAAATCTGCGTCCTAGGTCTCGCCCAATCAGAAAGAAACAAACAACCAAACAATATAATTCATTTAATACAACTATAGTATTTTACGGAGAAACAACTGCTGTCCAGTCTCTTCTCTGGCTTTAAAGAGAATTTTTTATCGTACATGGTGTATCATAATATGTGAGAACCACTTCCAGGATCAATTCAGTACACCCTTACAATGAAAAAATCACAAGAATTTCAGAAATTGTAATTCCAAAACGAAGCACATTTGAATCCATGCCAATATACATTTTTCTTTATTATTTTGGTGTTCGGAATCTGTTCGGGAATTTATTCCTACATAGTACAATACTCCCTGTATAATAAAAAGTAATTTAAATAGTCCTCTTGCAAACATGCTAACAAAGTGGTTGATTCAAAACATTTAGCCACGCTACAACTAAAATATAGAATTGGTTCGCATTAATTAAAAAAAAAATACAAATCCAACTGTCCTACTGATTTTATATTCCCAATTTTATCAATAAAGTTTCCAGTTATGGTGAAATTGTACACTCCCGTCGGTCATTGGTGAAAGTAGCGAATATGGGACGTTGTTTTAAATATGTATCATATAAAATGTCGCAATGTCGATACGAAAATTCAGAAAAAATGACTCTTGCTGCAGGAAAACTTGCTAGTTGTGCTGGCATTCCTCATTCGCGTTGGTGATGAGTAATAGTAGCAGGTATAAGGGAAAGCTCACTAAACCACTGTCAGCTAGGCATCTTATAAAATTTCTCTTACAAATTCTAGAACAGTCGTCTATATTATTCCTGGGAATAATATTTATTTAATGTGATACAAAATTACCCTTTTTAGCAACTTCGTGAAACAATTTACAGAATTAAAATATTTGTAAAAATTTTCTCTATAGTTGGTCATACGATTATTGCATATTTCAACTAAACAGACTAATTTAATTATTAGTTTCCTAGAAGTAACTGTAACTTAGTTACGTGTATATTTTTGGTAACTGTTAGTTAATCATGTAAATGTTTATTACTTTTGAGTAAGAGCCGACCCCGGAAAAACCTCTTCGAAAACGTTATTTTGGAAATGGTAGGTTGCAGTAGATTGCCATCCAGTAATACAACCGTATAGTGTACAACCCGAATTTTTTATGCCCATCTACAATTATACTAGTTCCATACATATAAAGACATTCGAATATATGCTTTATGCATGAACGCGTCCAGCTCTGGGTTATGTTATTGCTGTTATCGAGATAACGAAATAGTTGAGATAGATGGAAGGGATACAAAAATTGCTAGTTGCTGTGGAAACGCTTACTCTCGTGTGTGATGGGTGATAGTAGCGAATATAAGCCAAAGTTTACTAAACAATTATCAGAAAGATATCGTATAAAACTGTATATTAATCCTAGGTATAATATTGATTCGATGTGATAAAAAAATTATCTTCCTTAATAATTTTGAGAATTAAATATTTTGTGATTTTTTGTTTGCTCTTTAGTTAATTAGACGATAATTAGGTATTTCAACTGAATTACTAATTTAATTATTTGTTCTGTAGAAATATGTAACCGTAACTTAATTACGTTAGCATTTCTGGTAACTATAGTTTGTAAATCATTGTTTTTTACTAAGTCACTTTTAAAGACAACAAAATTAACGTAGAAAAGTATTCAAAATTGTTCAAACTTCTGATTAACTTAGGTTATTTCAAAGTAATTTAAATTCCTAAAGCAAGTTGTATTACCTGTAACAAGTAACGAAAAATTTGATAAACATTGAAGTTGATTTTAGTAATTTATTTATAATTTAACGTAATAATATTTGTGTTTTTTCAAGTGCATTAATGAAAATATGCCGAGTGAGGTATCAAAGTGTGTGTCTTTTTTCAAGTAACACAATAGTAACTGATAAGAATGTTATAGTAAGTTTTATATATTTGTTAATAATTAGTCAAGTTAATGCTGTGGTCCTACTGGCCGAGTCCTTTGGAGTCGCAAAAAGTTTTACTTGTTTGTAAGCGGTTACTTAGCAACGCGTGCAAAAATCTGGTATTTAGTTTGAAAAACAATAAAAAGTTGTACTTAGACCATCGAGGTGTACGCACGCCAAAATGCAGCTCTGCTATAAATAGTAAATTTAGTGTTAAAAGTTTATATTTTGATCTGAAATAGAAGTGTTAACGTTTGTGTTCATATTCAACGTGTTTCCTTCGACTTATCACCGAGATTTTGTGAAAATCTTCAAAAAGCTCGAATTTCATCGGAAAATTGCATGTTAGCGTCGGTTGTTCAATTGTATCTTCGACCACCGTCTGTTTATGGGCTGATCTTCAATTTGTCTCGTCAACTTGACACAAACGTCAATGGCATTTGATGAAACTTTTACTACAATCTACAAGATTTAATGGAAATAATTTTGAGAGAAGAAACTCAATTTCGAAAATTTACCTCAAGTTAATTTGGAGGATATAAATTTTACCTATACTATATATAAAAGTTATGAACAGTTAATGGTGCATCCTGATTAAAAAATAAGTGTTGAGAACGGATGTTACTTACGTGTTGGTGGAGATTTGGATTCAACAAAGAATAACCTACTTTTCTAATTTTGTTCGATAATTTCCTGGACCACGCGTTTCGGAATGAACGCTGGTGTAAGATGACCCACGTGGTGCGAGAGCTTTCGCGCTGAAGTGGACAAAAGTTATACAAGGAATATACTATAACGAGGTGGATTTTTCTTTTACTAGAACAAATATTTTAAAGAGTAAATAAAATACTACCTGGTATTTTAATACATTTATTTTGAATAATGAATTTGAATATTTTCTAGTGTCAGTTAAGGGAAAGCACTTATAATTTGAATTGCATTGTGCTAATTAGATTTGGTATGATTAATTCTTTTGATCTTCCCTATGCTTTTCTTCTTTGTGTGCGTTTTCACTTTGTTATTAGCTATTCGAGAGTACACAGTTGTCTAGTTTTCTCCGATTATAACAGCGACCCTGAGATCTTCAAAAAAGGTTGGTGCAATATTCATTTGATTTTATGTTGATTAAACAATTTATCGATTTAATTATTTATTGGTTGGTTTCATGGATAGTGAGTTATATTGATTACAGTTTTGTTGTTAATAGATTTAGTTTTAACCACTCAGTATTTTATATTTGCTCCAACAAAGAATTTTATTATGTTTCATATTTATACCTATAAAAATATTAAAGAGGAATCATACATATATATATTTTATATATATATATATATATATATGTTACAGTCGCCTAACGTGTTTGAGGGGGCTGGCGTAAGGGGTTTACACTTTTTAGAAGAAAAAGTATTTACAGTAAGCAGTGTACTACTACTACTATATACACACGCTCATCGGGCGACGGTTGGAAAACAATAATAATGAATATTTTAGGCCAAAATGGCGGTAATATAGTCTTTATACAGGATGTTTTTAAAACATGGGGCCAAATTTATTATTATTAAATAGCAGATCAAAAAAGTTCCTATGAAGAAAACGCTGTCACGAGTTCCATAAGTTGGTAATTTAGGAGTCATTATTTAATGTTTGAAACAGCCGATTTCTTCGGCGTGGATCAATTTCATAGCGTCCCAGGTCATCCGGGAAGTATTTTAAAACGTACGTCAAATATGTTCACAAACCTTTTAAGTTGATCTCAGGGAAGCTGCTACAATTGGTCGTTCTATATAAGTTTTCTGGCTGGCAACAAACATGTACAATAAAAGAAAACATAGGGAAATTCAAATTACCGTTTCAATTATCAAAGTGAAATCACAATTATCTGTGCTTTCCCATTATAAAAACATATAAATTAAATTTGTCATACAAAATTAAATACAATAAACAACTACAAGGATTTATTTATTTGTTCTTTTATTTTGTTTTTTGACTACCCATGGTACATTTTCTTCTCACGTGCTCGTATTACCTTAAGCTAAAGATGCGTTGTCAGCTGAACGGCAATTGCGTTGTCCGTGGCATTTTCATAAATAAACGTGGATAACTGCAGTTGGTGATGTCCAAACACAGGAAACAGTAATCAAATGTACACAGGTAAGCACTTTCTCAATTTTAAATCACCGGTCCATCAAGCAAATTTTTATTTCTAACCTCACAATTTTGTTTTCAATTATTTTGTTTCTATATCCATATGATATTTTAATTATTTATTATGGTACTTTTAATTTCAGCGAACTTCCTTTTATATTAAAGCACTTTTTATTTCGACGTACTTTCTTGTTTTATCCTCACTGGATGTAATTGAAAATATTTATATCATTATTTCTTGCAGGATAATGAAAATTTAATTATATGACGTTTAATTTTCACTTGTCAAACCAACACATCACACTAACGAGCGACGCCGTTATAAAAAAGACAATCAACCCACGGTAACTTCAATTCTTCCCAAAATTCGTAATTTTTTCGATAATATTCGGTATTTCAACTTTCATAGAGAAAATATATAACACTTTATATCGAATATAAATGTGGGAAAATAAATTTATTTGCTTAATACCACAAACTTGAACATAAATTACTATAATTTGAGCTACAAAAAGAACATACTTCCTCATTGAAGGATAAAATGTAACTAACTTGTTTTTTAACAAAAGATTTACACAAAAATGTTTTCCGTTGCTATGTAACGGAATAAAACTTTCAAATTTTTATGAAACCCCGAGGGTTTCCACCAATCAAATTACAGACTTATATTAACTAAAATAATTACAAATTTCTATAAACTACAATCTACAATAACTTTCTTATCGCTAAAGTTACACAAAAAAGGAAAAAACTAAAATATTCCTTACAAATTTCCTCACAAATTGTGACGTCACACGACCTATTTCCAATAAATCATAAAAAAGCTGACAATTAAATTTTCAGTAAATTATAAATAAACTATTATAAACATTTTCAAAGTTAATAAAAATTAAACCGGACCTTCCTTACATACATAAGAACATTACTACAAACATATTTTTCTCTAAAGAAAAGTATTACATTCACAAATTAAATTTATTATATCTAGCTATCAAAATCATTATGTTTTTACTAATATTTGTGGAATTACAGCCCAAGAATGCACAGATAAGTTTGAAAAGTATCCTCAATGCTTTCCCAAAATGAAAATTAACACAATAATCTGCTTTGAAATCTGAAAGTCAAGTTACACAGGGAACACAGGACCAAATTCCTGGATCGGAAACATTCATTTACATCGTATTTGAATTATGTATGATTAAACAATTCATTTTATACAGGGTAGCTTAAATTAACTTTATTAGATTAAGCAATAGGTTAAGATATCTCAATTAGAGCATGTTGTGACACAGCAATACATACATATATTTTTTTTCCATATAATTTTATATATTATACGGTTTTGTTGACATCTAAGCTACCAGAAACGCAGAACAAGCTTCCAAAACTGCGATGTACCAGGTAACACAATTAGTACAATAATGTATATACTGTAATATGTCGACTTGCAAAGCACTTCTTGTTTGTTGGCGGGTAGGACGATAATGAAAGTTCTCTAAACCAATCGCTGCCAACAGGAAAGTTCTGTACATACATATCCCGGAATGACACAAGTAAAAAATATATTATAACCCTATATTTCGTGTTTCAACATCCCGCGGATCCAAGTCTCGAAGGTGTAAGCTGCAATGCACTGCCGCAAGACCATAAATATCTCGGGCAGTGCATTTATTGCAATAGCAAGGGTGTGTACAGAGCGTATTTGTATGTGTGAATGGGTGTTAACAGACAGCATGAATGAGTCATTCATAGCCGGCAGTGTCTCCTCTGAAAGTGGGTTTTCTTGTGCTCATCAGCAGTCGGGGCTTGCGATCCGCGAGGATATCCGCCGCCCAGACAGGGAGTCACGTGCTCCGGCACACTTACTGGAGTACATTCGACTCTAATACTAATATATGGATAGAGCGATTTGAATTGCGCATTGTTCGATCACATTTTATTGATATATAGCTTACGAATGCAGGAAGCACCTACCCCTAACCGCAGGCCTGCCTTTTATTGAATTACGACACACGTTCCTCCCTGCTGAAGGATTATGGTTCGACTGGCGCCCGTTTTCGGGAGAATATTATTTTCCGTTGCACTTACGAAGGCACTTCAGGAAATTTTAATATTACCAAATCGAAACGTGTAGTATTTAATTAACGTCTATTTAATAGTATTTAAATATAGAAGAAGCACAAACACGTATGATAGCATGAAGATTAGAACTCAAAACCATTTGGTCCTTGAATCTATGTACAGTGTGAGTCATTTAAAAGAAAACTAAGATAAATATACCGTGAGTCCACAAAAGAGTGTATAATTTTAAAGCAGAAAATGATTTACAGAACTATCGTTTAAGGCCGTATTTTCTAATACAGAGGTATCAAGCGCTATCTTGTACTTCTGGAGACCATAGTATGCTGTTTTAAATATAAATAATGAGCTTTTAACAAATAACTGTTTGGCGCGTATTTTAAACTAAAAATTTCAAGAATTTGCAATTAGCGTGACATCATAGTCCTTTTTTAGGCTCAGTAAATCCATGAGCGATTCTTCCCGTCTTGTTAATATTTAAATGAGTTACAAGTGTATCATACACGTTTGGTTTATAGTGAGTTTCCTGATGTAGTATTTCGTTGCGTTTTTAATGATCTAAAATTTGGATTTCAACACCGAATTTTTACTATTTGACCACTTTTAATACAAATTGGTAAAACCACCAATCACGTGTTCAGCACAAACGGCCACCAACTTTACTATTAGCATAGGACTTTCCCTACACAGAATATGCCCTCTCACACTTTCTTGCGTGCGAATAAAACATAGGAGAGACTACACATAAACAAATAGCAAAGGACTGACGTTTCACGTTTACGCCCTGGAATATTTTTAAATTAAAGTAAAAGTTTCATCGTTATTTTGCAACTGACCAATACTAACTTTGAAGATACGCCTTTTCTAATGCATAGACAATGTAATAGCGATGTGAAAATATATTGTTATAAAATCATGTTTAACACTGTCTCGTAGAAGTAAAACGGATATACCATTCCAGAAACAATATAGTGGGCGTTGTATTCTATATTAATTTTCAACTTCAACAACTAACACGTTTGTAACGAAATTTTCGACCAAACGACAATGCCAGAGCTTTAGCTTTAGCTGATTCAATGGGCAGATACGTGCCGCCCTATGCCCTATCTGGCAAAACGCTCGCCTTTATCAATTGGAACACCCTCTACTAAAAAAAAGTAAGTATAAATTTTTAAAATAAAGATACTAAGCGACATAATGGCGCGATTTCGTGTCTTTATTATAGCAATTCGGAGAAAACTTTGAATACAAAAGTTGTTTGTTTGATTACTGTGCTTAACTTAAATTTATTGCTGACTATATAGGGTGTTTTGATTTAGTGGGAAAATGGACAACTTCTCTATTTTAAATAAAACATCCTATATATTATTACATTTTGGATATCTTATTTTGTTATCTTTACAACGTTATTTTAATTCGCATATGCCCAAAGGTAGTAAATGTAAAAGCCAGGAAAACGTGGGGCTAGAGCGGATTTTCTACAGTCCAGAACTAGTAAATGTGAAAGCCAGGAAAACGTGGGGCTGGAGCGGATTTTCTACAGTAAGATTTACAAAACATTTTCCGTTCTTGTCTACCGAATGACGTAAAAAATTGTTTAATCAACTATTTTTAGGTAATTGGACAACGCTGTATTTCTTTAGTACAGCTTATTAACCATCCGCATTATTTTCCCTGTAATGTCGTTTAAAAACATTATGACGTTGCATAAGATTTTTTTGAGAAAATATAATATAAAGGCATAATTTATAATTAATCAATTTTGGTATGGAAACAATATGATATATAAAACTCTGCTCCCTATCCCTCCTGGGGGATTAAGGCCGTTTACCTGAGTACCGCAAAGAGAACGGCAGCCAATGTAATAGACAATACGTATAATAGACATACGACTTGGCTTGGCATTGTTATGATTGTAAGAAAATTGAACAAATCTTGACATTGGGTTTGTAATTTGATGGTAGTTCGTAATAAGGTGAAAAAGTTTCACTAATTATTAAATTAATAATTAAGTCTACATATGTCGTAAACATACGTCGATGTTTCCGTATTTTTGCACTCCTTTTGGAAATTTTTTTATTTGCAGTTCTAATAATTTAAAAGAATTCAGTTTATTTCAGTCTTGAATATGCTGTTTACTAGTAAAAAATACCGCAAATGGAAGGTTGCCTACTGACATAGCTACGATGACAATATGATACGCTAATATTCGCTTATTTTGAGTCACTTTAGTAGCCCTGTAATTTGGTTTTTATATTCATTTACAATTAAAACGAGCTCGAGTTTAACCAGATCCTGGATATAACGAGCGTTTAAGGACTAAATATTTGGATTTGCGCTGATTACTGTATTGTATTTCCCGCTTACAACGAACATTCCTCCGGTACACAACAGATTAAAATATGTGTATCATTTCTAGCTTGTGTGAATATTTACCCCCAAGAAAACTTTACCAAAACACCATTGTCAACAATTATAGTACAAATAACAAACAAGATTTCTAGGTTGGATGACGCAATATACCTTGGCTTTTTTTTCAATCATTCATACTACCGCCCCCCTCCCGAAACCGGTTTCGCATTACTTCAGGGGGGTGCGGGCGTCCCTTACATACTAAACATTCATGCATCGTGCACCCTAAACTTAACTAAGCGAAATGCGGTCGCCTCAGCCGAGATTCGAAACCACAGTCGATCGGCCATATTTCACTGTAATCTCGAGTGGCAGCGCGTATTCGCACTGCTTCATCAGGGTCTCATACCTTCGTATCTATCTATTTAATACGGAGCTAGAAAAGGGTAGGTAATCTTTAATTTTTAAAACATTTTTCAAGAATTAATTACTGAATTTTTGATTAAGGTCTTATAGTAACGAAACATCTAATTCTACATTTGAGATGTAATCTCAGAGATTTAAGATTTATAGCACAACATCAACTCAAGATCAACGATTAAAAAAAGAGCTAAAGTGTCAAAATGAATATGTATCTACGCATCTATTATGCTTTTAATAGTATACAGGGTGAACCTAAGCATGTGCGCTAAAGTTTAACCATGTATAGCAGAGGTTATGTACCACCTAAATTACCTAGTAATTTTTTCTCAGATTATGAATTTTTCAGTTCACTGAAATGTAAATAACTTTTTTGTTTCTTGCCCCATTTTCATAAACTCCGTGGTTTTGGAAAGCTAACAGTTCAACCTTAATTTACAGTCAAATAAAATGTACAATTGTATGTCAAAAGTGGATAAAATCTGACCCAGAAATGAAAATGTTGATTTAGAAATTTGGAAATTTGGTGTACAAGGATCGTTCATCAATTATTGTTCCTAACACAGAAGGCATTGGCCGACAAATAAATAATTTTTTTCCTACAAAAGTCAATCATTGTCATTAATATATATCAAGTTGCAGGTCCCTATCTTCTTATTCATAAAAGTTATACAATTAATATTACTGTGGTCCTGGAGAATTTGATGAAATGGAAAAATTCGAGGCAAGACCTTTTTAAGAAGGGTTTATCACTGCAGGATATTTATAATGTCATATCCGGAGTGTACCCTACCATATCGAGGGAATTAAGAATTGGTACCGGTATTTCAAATTAGAAAGGGAATCGTGTCAACATGCAGCAGGTGCTGGACCGCCAAAAACGGTTGTCACTCAAGAAAATACTGATTTGATCCATGATATGATTCTGAGGTTTCGAAAAATTACGGTCATGCGACATATGACTTTTCCGAAAATGTTGTCACCTGATCAGAAGCGGGCTAGGTTTCTGACTTCGAGAGTCATAGCGGCAGAGTATTGAATAGCGACGTCGTGGTTCCCCGCCCCCACGACAGTTCCGTGTCATTTCTTCGGCCGGAAAGATAATGGCAACAGTGTTATAGCATTCTTAGGAAATTCTTCTTGTTGATTATTCATCACGTAGTCACCCAATAACGGGAGACTATTAGGCAAAACTCGTACCAAAAGTTCGTGAGGCTATAAAGCAAAAAAGGTGCAGAAAATAAAAAGCGGCGTCCTATACCACCAAGACAACGCTCCCACTCACAAGAGCTGTGTTTCTATGGCTGCTATCTACAGTGCTGGATTTGATATATTAGAACAACCCCCATATTCGCTAGATCTGCCCCCCAGTGAACAACTTCGGGGAATTAATTTTTCGGACGATGAAGATGTAATGGCTACTATAGATTTTTCTTACCTGGAAATTAAGCTTGGGCTGTTAACTGTACAAAATAATGAAATTTATTATAATCGGACATAATACAAAAAAAATATTTGCATTTTAATGAATTGATATAAGAAGCTTTGAAGCCTCATACCTCCGTAACTGTGCCGAATTTGAGAAAAAATTACTAGGTTATTTAGGTGTTAAATAATCTGAGCAATACGTGGTTAAAGCATTTCGCGCATGCTTAGAATCACCCTGTATATAAGATTTCTGAAATTTTTGCTGATAATAATCATGAAATTTTAAGTTTCAATATTGTACGCAATTTCTGTCTCGTTATAAGCGACTTATACTGTATTTACTTAATTTATTTTTTTCATTTTTGGATCATCTGTGAAATTGTAGTTATTGTAAATAATCAATCACCTGTTAATTTTTACCGTTACTCCATGCGAACTTAATTTAAGACTAAAAGCAGCAAAGAAATATACTATAATGTAAATATACACTAAAAATAAAAATTGCTGAATGATAATGATGAGTTCATATTAAATAGAAGCTTTCCAATAATAATTTCCTGAATAACTTTATTTGGGAATTGGCAAAATATGGTTGTTTACTTGATCTGTATAAGAAATTGTCATTTAAGAATTCAATTTCTGTAATCTCGTGTAAATTCAGAAAATTCCGAAATTTTTAAAAATGTATAACCAAAACAAGATACAAATTAACCTATGTATTCGAAAATTATGGATTTTGTCAAATAATTATGAATATTTCTAATTTTTCCTAACCTAACCTCAACAAAATTAGCGCCCGAATATCCACCAAATTTAAAAAACAAACACAAAAGTAACAATTTCCAGCTTGCATTATTAAACCATATACAGCTAAACCATTAACAATTACAACAAATCATCGAGCGATTTTCAAGGGCACCATCAGCCTCTAGAAAGGCAGCAGCCAAAATCATATCATTTAATAATTTGAACCCCTCGGGCCTCTTTCGCCTTGATATCTAATTACGTGTAACAAGCACATGGTTAATGTTGAAAAATTGAGCAAGCAGGCGAAAGACATCTCGGATGGCGGTAACACGCCGAAACATCTGCTAAAACGAACCGCGCTGATGACATCACCATCAAAATTCAAAGTCCCCAGATACAAAGCCAGACCATCTTTGTAAAAAGTCTAGTTTCGATTCAAATACGCGCCGGAAGAGGCGTACATTGGGTATAAAGAACAGCTATGTATTCATAATCCACAAGCACTTCCAGTTCTGGTTTTTGGGACACCCCAAAACTCCCAGGTCAGGACCCACCACAAACTGTTATAAATGTAGATTGAGGAGATGATTTTGTTCGTTTCATATAATTTAGTAAAATTCACCAAAACCATTAGGACATAAGACGGATCAACGTTAAGGGGCTACTAAAAAGATTTAAAATTAGCTAAAAATAAGCGTCTTCTATTATTGTACGCAGCTACATTAATATAAGGCCTTCCTGCGTAACATTTTTTTATTTAGACTACATACCTAAGGTTGTAATGCAGCATACTGCATACAACCCCAATGTTAAGATTTTGTCAATTTTTTTGCATATCACAACAATACTAAGAGACTGAAACCAATTTCAGTTGTTTACCATGGCAAGCAAATTATCACAACTTAAGTAAACGACTATTTTACTAGAACGGCATAATCAATTACCTTTAATTTAGTGAAGATAACAAACGAAATAGCATGGTTTGGCTACGAAAAATATTGCACTAGGTTTTAAATTCCCCGTCCAGTTTAAGATTGCCTTAATTGAAACATTTATTCGTCAAAACGAACCAGAAAAAGTACATTAGCAATCCATAAAAACTTTCAAGAAGCAACTTTTCGCCCAAAGTACCAAAGCAACAGAATATACACGGTGTTGAAAAAGAATATTAAATATTTACGGGGTATGAAGTACCATCAAATCAAATTAAATCATCTGAGTTATGAGCGATTTTTGGTTGAAGTTTGTATTAATATGTAACGCCACGAAGCACGCAAATAATTGTTTATTTTAAAATTCGTAAATATGTTCCAAATGTCCTCATATTTTTTAAGAAATAACTCCGTACGTTTTCAAAAATGCTCGGCCTTGCCCGAATAGTCCTAATCTCTATTGCACCCCAGCAGGATTCTTTACGGAAGCTGAGTACGTGAAATAGGTTAGGGACTTCTTCTCAAGAAGTAACCGCAAGATTTCACAAATGCCCGATAGCCTTCCCAATTTGCTGCTGCACCTGAGCAGGGTTATTTACGGGTGCTGAGTATTTTTCACGTTTTAGGTGACCTCAAACTTCTTGAGAAGAACTTCTTCGCCAGAGCTAACTTCGCACGCTTTGTAAACTTCCCGGCCAATTCGTTGCTGTACCTCAACAGCATTATTTGCGGGTGCTGAATTGTTAATCGTTTTAGGTGGCCTCAAACTTCTTGCGAAGAGGAACTTCTTCGCAAGAGGTAACTCCGCACGCTTTGAAAACTTCCCGGCCAATTCGTTGCTGTACCTCAACAGCATTATTTGCGGGTGCTGAATATATTAATCATTTTAGCTCACCTCAAACTTCTTGAGAAGAAGAACTTCTTCGCAAGAGGTAACTCCGCACGCTTTGAAAA
>JABXWE010022154.1:0-11123 GCA_014611495.1 Limonius californicus | reverse complement strand
TAAAGCCCACTGCTCCGCTGGATTTCCATTATTTAAATTTAGTGGAGACAATGTGTTTCCCGCCATTTTCACTATTGTCTCTCTTCGCGATTTATTTGTTTTGACTTAGTTACCGCACTTCACTTTCACTACACACTTGTTCTTTGTTCGCAGCGCCATGTTATGTTATGTTTTACTTGGGCTAGGTAGGGAATTAAAAGTCTTTGTCTTACATAACTGATTTATTATTATTTAGTCGGATCCTTCCGAGTCTGGTCTTAAACTACGACTGGCGATTACAAATCCCGTCCGCACAGTCTCAACCCTCGGTCTCCTTCCTGGAGCTCGAACATCCCTTTTCCAGGAATGTGATCCTTCACTCCACACTCATGTGCCCCAGTGCTATCCCAGCATGTGACCACTGCCCAGCACACTTGATCCTGTAAGCTGCCTTACTAGCCTCAGCCTCAATAACTAGTGAAGGGGCGCAAGTCCGAGAAGTGCCTGCAGAGCCTAAGTGGGGGCAGTTTGCATTGCTCCTGTCACTCCTAGACACGCTAGTCGTTGAAGTTGACCAAGACGTTTTCTTGTGCTTAATGTGGTGGTAGAAGGCCACCACACCAAGGCCGCATAGGTTAGTAGGGGCTTTATTACCGCCATGTACATCCACATAATGACATTTGGTTTTAGGCCCCAAGTTATTCCAAAGGTGCGTCTGCACATCCAGAAGGAGGCCGTTGCTCTTTGTATTTGTTTTTCTGACTGCTCCCTCCGGGGAGTTCAGCATCTAGAATTACTCCTAGGTACTTAACCTTCCCGGCGGCCATCAAAGAAGTACCAAATAGTTGTGGTTCTTGAAATCCCACAATCCTTCTTCTCCTCGTGAAGAGTATTAGTTCGGTTTTGGTAGGGTTAAACGCCAAGTTGTGCCTTCTGCACCATGTTTCCACAATTCTGAGAGCATTCTGGGTTACCCCAGATTGTGTGTGCAAATTTTCCTATAGCTAGGATGGCAAGGTCATCTGCATAGCCTTGCGTGTAGATGCCAGCTTCGTTGAGTTCCCGCAGGAGCCCGTCCACGACGAGGGACCACATGAGAGGAGCAAGTAGTGCTCCCTGCGGACACCCCGCCTGACGGTCACCCTTACGGTACTGTCATTGACAGTGGCAATCGCTTTGCGGTTTTCTAGCATTGCTCTTATCCATCGAACGATAGATAGCTCGATTCAATGGTTCGTAGCGGCAGTGCAGATTGATTCGACGGCCGTATTGTCAAAAGCGCCTTCGATATCTCAGAATGTGGCAACGGCCATTTTTCTGTGGTTAAGCGCCTTCTCGGCTCTAAGGAAGATTTGGTGAAGGGCCGATTCCACAGATTTGCCCGTGTGGTACGCATATTGGTGAGGGTGTAATGGCGATACCATCAGTGCGCCATCTCTTATGTACCTATCTACCAGCCTCTCGACCGTTTTAAGTAGGAAAGAGGTTAGGCTGATAGGTCTAAAAGATTTGGTCTTAGTACGGCCGTGCCGGGGTGTGCAAGGCACGACTTTCCCCTGTTCTGAAGTATAATTCACCCTAGTGGTTACTTGACTTCAGCAGCTCGGCCCCCATTATTCTTCTGATTGTGTAGATGTGATCTTGTGTTTGCCTACCATGTCTGAAAGCTGCTTGTTCTTCTAAATTTACTTCTGCTTCTTCTCTTAAAAGTTACTAACGAAAGACATATTGCTCCGTAGTTTTCACACTTTGTCGTTTCTCCTGTTTTATGTATTGGGACAATATTGTTTTCCCATTCGCTGGGTGTTGTCTCCGTATGCGTTGCCTCCTTATATATTTCCCAAATCCAATCTTTCAGTTTTTTTTTAACCTGATAAAGGAAAATCCTAAGAAGCATATACGGTGTGGTGATGGAAAATGGTGCATGGCGAATAAGATACAATTTTGAGCTAAAACAGTTGTACAACCAGCCAAGTATAGTGAATACGGTTAAAAGTAATAGAGTTGGGTGGCTAGGGCATTTGAACGGAATGGACACATCTAGGGGCTACAAAATTATTTTCAAAGGGGGCCTTGGAGGTAAAAGACCTAGAAGCAGAACGCGGAAAAGGTGGATAGATAATGTAGAAAACGATATCGAAAAAGCGGGAGTCAGTAATTGGAGACGATTAACTAAAGACAGAAAAAAGTGGAGGGAAGTGAAGGAAAAAGTTAGCAATACCGATGACCCGACGTAAGTCTAACTAACTTGCCCTGGTAGGAATCAAACAGTTTGGGAACTCGGAAGAGAGGCTATGGCCCTTAACGGGCTGACAACAGCCAGGGAGTAAGTAAGTTCTTTCTTTAGCAGTTCCGGTGTAATATTGTGTTTTCCTGCTGCTTTTCCATTTCTCATTGCCTTCAGGGCTTCTTCTACTTGTTCTATTCTTATTTGTTCCTCATCTTGTGCTTCTCCTTCTTCTCTTTCTTCAATTCCATGCTGATTTGGTGTTGTTTCTTGTTCTTTAAATTTTTTCCTGTAGTGTTCTTTCCATGTCTTTAGTATTTCTTTATTTAACGTTTTTAATTCACCATTTTGTTCTTTAATGTTCCTTATCTGCTTTTTTGACTGCCCTTTAATCTTTTGATTGTATTCCAGAATTTTTTTTTGCCTTAAGGCCTACGAAGGCTGTATTAGTAAACAAGTGATACTCACTGTTTTGTTCCTCAAATAATTCTAAATTTCCCTTTTAATCGCAGAAACCACCTATACACTAAGCGTGCCGTCAATTCGTCTTTTGGTCCGCAGGCCGCATCCATTACCAAAACGGTTCCGGGACGTGCAATTACCCTACTGGGGGAGGTCTAAATGGCCGTTTTTGGAAAGCAAAAATCGTCGCCGTTTGTTTAAAACCGTCATATTTCGACGGCGCCCAGGCGAAAAAGTACGTCGTCGGGGATATTTCGCATCGGATTTTTTCGTATTACCACCCCTTTTCGCGGAATTTTGACACTTTATCTATTTCATTCGGTGGAAATGTGTTCGGAAACACGCCGTAAAATTGCAAAAAAATTAATCTTTCGAAAATCGAGAGACAAGATGACGTTTTTGTAAAGCATAAAAGGAATATTTGAAAGTATACAACCTTCCTATACTTCCTTCAGAACTAGTCTAATGTTTTATTTTTTTTTACTGTTACAATGTGTTAACGACATAGTGATAAATGCACCTCATGACTACCTTGACCGACACAATAATAGGGTTTTTATAAATAATCAGAAGCGTGATAGATATCATAAAATTAATATTTAATAGTGGCTGTAATGGGGAAGGATCGTCGCATGCCCATGCATTTTTCTCTATCAATGAAGAGTGAGTTAACTTTGCTGTGCAAATCTGTCTCTAAGTTCGCTCGTGTTTTTAGAAGTTGCTGGTGTTGTGCCTCAGCTTCTTGCAGTTTGCGGTGCAAATATTCAATACTGTCTTGAATGTCACGTACTTCCATAACCAATCTGTAACAAAAAGCATTGTAAACCGTATAAATCAATACGAAAAAAAGTTTTGTAGGCTGAAACACATGATAAAAGTTGTAGCACCCCGTTTTTTTCCTTTTCTTATTAATTATTTT
This sequence comes from Limonius californicus, assembly GCA_014611495.1. Classification (NCBI taxonomy): domain Eukaryota; kingdom Metazoa; phylum Arthropoda; class Insecta; order Coleoptera; family Elateridae; genus Limonius; species Limonius californicus. Next base: position 7,536 of record JABXWE010022154.1, on the reverse strand, counting down.
CCTTCTTTCATTCTCGGACCTCTGGCATAAGAGTGCAGTGCAATCTGTTAAGCCGTTAATAACGCCACTGTTTGTTGTAGAATTAGATAACCATATTCTCTTTAACTCTTAACTATTAGAATACTAATCTTTTATGACAGTGAAAAAATTTCAACATTTACCTATCTTGTGCCATATCTCTACATAATTCAACTTCTTTACGGTGCGTTCTGGATTCTAATCGGGTGTGGGCCACCTTCATAGGGTTGCTCTTATCTTGAATGGCTTTACGAAGCAACTCCATATTCTTCTCTATTTCAAATATTTCTTGCTGAACCTGTAATACGTCTAGTAAGAGATAAAGCCCTCGAAGAAGAAGAAGATCAATAAAGTAAACGACCTTATGCAAATGCATTTGAAGTTTGCTCTTGGTTTCTAAAAGTTCAGCCGCTCTTCGCGCCAAAGCATTGTTAGTGTTACTCCAGGAGTCCCAGATTTCGCTGGATACCGCGTTGATGATATTTTCTATATCCGATCTCATTTGTACCGATTTTCCTCTTTCACTTTGCGATCTTTGCACTATTCTGTTGCTGTTTTCGGCCCATGTAGTCGTGGTACTTACGCTAAAATTGAAGAAGAAAAATAAATAAGCAGGTAAATTAGAAGTACAAGATTTCTTTTGGCGCCTTACGTAGGATCAAAATTTTCTATACCCCCATAATAGTTGATACCCCGCGAGAAGTTATTTAACTGATGACACATGTTGTCGATGCCCAGTGCAGATTCTTTACTGCGTACATCTGTTTCGAGCTCGTGTTGTGCAGCTCGACAGTTTCGTAATTGTGCTTTTGCTTTATCACATAGTGCTCTTAATTTTTCTTGCGAATTTCTGTAGCACTCCACCTCTTTCAGTAAGGTATGCTCGGGCTGGTCATGTACCAAATCAATCCCTATTTCAAGTTACAGCAAGCTTAGTAATGACACTTTTGGAATTTGATTACGGGCGCCGAATGGGTCAAAATTTACTTCTCTCTTACACGTAAAATAAGCTTAAATATGAGTTCGTCTTTTAGATATACATAGTGTTCTCCTCCAGCAATATATTTATCTTCCTAATAATATTTTATATCTCTACATAGAGAACCTACATTGAGCAATATACCATTAGGATCTTGGAAACGGCAAGAGATAGAACGTCGGTTAAATGGTAAAAAAAACGCTTTAGCGTTGATTCCACTAAATAAATGTACCCCGTGCGTGTAATAAAAGATTTAATAAATAACGAATATAACTACAATAACAGAAATAACAATAATGATAATGAAATATGAAGAACTTGAATGCCATCGACCTCTCCGCAGTAGTGTCAGTGTAAGAGTGACAGGTCCTTGTCTTCGACAGAATGCGTTTCTCAATCCTTCTTGAGTCCCCAGAGGAGGTGACGTCATCTTTGTTAGGTGTAAGGTCAGACAAGTGTAGAACGAAACGAGTCAATAAAGAATTACAAACAATACGCAGCATTCTTACAAGCCTTCCACACATTACAACAATCTTGGAGAAAGCTGATTCCATTGTTCGTACCGCTGGAAAAACCTGGTTGCTACAGTAACGCATTCCGTTGATTCTCGGAATTTATGGATTTGTGGTATTAAATTAGTAATAACACTCACGTATAATTATGACGACTATTTATTAACAAATCAAAACATACACAATTTAAGGACGGACACAAAGAAAAGGTATACACGCGCAGACTCGTTACATTCCGGACCTGTCACCAACGGTACTGGTCGAGGGTCGCGTCCCGGAAACTGCCTGTCCGCCAGGGTCGGTTTACGGCTTCCCCATTGGCTGCTTCGTACGGTTGTATTTCCGTAGAATGTTCTGGAACGCTCTATGCAACCGCGAAACTTAAAACGCCTGGGACCGGTACAGATTGTTGAAATTCTTGGAAACTGCCGCTACATCACACCCTGGGCAGTGATAACGATAATTAATTCAAGAAATTTAGTTATGGTAGCGATCTTGGAAGTGGACATGTCGTCCACTGCGTGTTGTTCGGGCTTCGGGTTGCTGTAGATGGTCCGGCGTAAATGCATCTGGGTCCGCTCGCGTATTGGTGGGAAACGTAGAAGCTGCTTTTGGTGGTCGACTTCCTTCGGCCAGGCAGGTTTTAACGTATTGATGGTACTGGTTTCGTTTTTGCCTCGAAGGTACACAACAAACTGGTGTTGGTCGCAGCTGGCGGATCTTCTGTCGCAGCCGAGCGACGAAATCGGAAACATTCGAAGAATTCACCAGGTAACCGAATGTTGCTACCATACGTTAGTTCTGCTGCCGTTGTTCCTAAATCTTCTTTCTACGCCGTGCGAATGCCGAGAAGTATCTTTGGCAATACTTTGACCCAGTGTTCGGTTTCATGGGATTTGATTGCGGCTGTTAACTGGCGGTGATAACGTTCCATCATACCGTTGGCTGCTGGATGATACGCTGCAGTTTTTAGATGCGTCGTGTCTGTTAAACGACTTAGATCCCCGAAAAGAAAAGATTCGAACTGGCGTCCTTGATCGGTGGTCATTTCTGTAAGAACACCAAACCGCGCTATCCTTCCGCTGAAGAAGGCTTTGGCTACCGTTTCTCCATTAATGTCTTGGATAGGTATCACTTCCAGCCATCGGGTAAATCGATCTACACATGTGAGACAATATATTTAAAACCTGAGGATTGTGGAAGCGGTCCAACGAGATTTAGGTGCACGTGTTGAAATCTTGCATCCGGTGTTTTAAATGTTCCGATGGGTGCTGAAAATGGCGGGTAACTTTAGCTCGTTGACAGAGAACACAGCTACGTGTCCATTTTTTGTAATCTTTATTGATAGCCGGCCACACGAAACGCTGCGTAATAATCTTTGTTGTTGCTCGCATGCCTTGGAGCCCTAGACTATGTAACGAAGTGAAAATACATCGAAACTGTTTGCTTACAAATGGTCTGGCTGTATTTGTGGACAAGTCGCAATACAGATTTACATTATTCGTGGGCAATGAAACCTTTCTTAACTGTAATGATGTGCTGGACTGTAAAATATGTTTGAGTTCATCATCGGTAATTTGCGATTCTGCTAGGGCTTCATAATTAATGGGTTCCACGATTTTTTCTATCCGAGAAAGTGTATCGGCTACGATGTTGTCTTTACCGACAATGTGTCGGATATTCGTAGATAATTAACCGATGAAATCCAAATTCGCAACTGTCCTGGTGAGCACTTTTCGAGTTTTTGATGAAATGCGAAGATATTAGGTTTGCAATCTGTATAAATTATAAAATGTCGTCCTTCAACTGCGAAACAGAAACGCTTTAACGTGGCGTAAATCGCGAGTAACTCACGGTCGTATGCACTGTATTTACGTTGAGGGGAAGTAAGTTTTTGTAAAGAAAGCGAGTGGTTACCATCCATTGTCCACAAGTTATTACAAAATGGCGTCCATAGCGTGGCCAGAAGCATCTACGGTTACCGAGGGGCTTCTGCGGCTGGGTGCGCTAGCATTGTCACGTTAGCCAGTCTATTCTTCATATTCGTGAACGTTTCTTCCGCTTCCGGTGTGCAATGTACAGATGTTTGGTCTTTCACTTGCGGAATTTTCAACAGGTTATTTAACGGAGATTGTATTTCTGCTGCCTTGGGTACGAAACGTCTGAAAAAATTCACCATACCTAGGAATCTCCGAAGCTGTTTAATCGTTTCTGGTTTCGGGAAATTCATGATGTCTTCCACTTTGTCCAGAAGTGGTTTGGTTCCGGTGGTGTCAACGGAGTAACCTAAAAATCTTATTTGCCTTTCGCCGCAAACACATTTGACGGGAATGATGACAATTCCATGGTGTCTCAGTCGTGTGAAAAGCTTTTCCAGGTGCTTCGGGTGTTCTTTTTCGCTTGTGGATGCTATGAGGATGTCATCAAGGTATACATAGCAAAAATCAAGTCCACGCAGCACACTGTCGATAAATCGTTGGAAGGTTTGACCAGCATTCCTGAGGCCAAACGGCATGACAAGGAATTCAAATGAACCGAATGGTGTTGTAACGGCTGTTTTTGGGACATCGTGGGGCTCTACGGGTATTTAGTAATATGCTTCGACGAGATCGGCTGTGGAAAGATTGTTTTACCGTACATATGCGCGAAATCTTCGATGTGTGGCACAGGATAGCGATCGGGGATGGTTCTAGCGGTGAGGCTTCGATAGTCACCACATGGACGAAAACCTTGAGACTTTTTGGGCACCAGGTGGAGCGGCGAAGCCCACTCACTCTTGGGGGGGGGGGGCGAATAAGGCCCTGCTAAACATTGCGTAAACTCAGTTTTAGCCAACTTCAAGCATTTTTGAGGCAGTCTTCGTGGTCTACTGTAGATTGGAGCTACAGCGATAGTTTGAATATGATGCGTAACGTTATGTTTCATTGAATGTTCTGTACCGGAAGGACGCGTAGTTTGTGATAGCGTGTTTCACCAAACACTGTTTTTATGGAAGTGTTTACTGCATCTGTAACACCCTTATGGTACACAAGGATGTCAATAAGTCCACCAACCGGCGGTTGCGAATATCCACTAAAAGGTTGTAATAACTTAGAAAATCCGCGCCAATGATTGGTTTATTGATGTCCGCGATTACAAATTTCCACTGAAAATAATGACGCAACTGAAAATTTACACGAAGTGTTACTGGGCTGTAAATCACGATTGGCGTACCGTTTGCAGCGAGCATTTGATATGCTGACTTTCTTAGCGGTGTATTCACTAGCACTCGTGGGAAAACGCTAACGTGGGCGCAGGTATCAATCAAATAATTAATTTTCGTATCGCTGTCGGTTACGAACAAACGGCGTGATGTGAAAACGTCATTGACGGTTGCCGTTGTTGACGGTTTGATTGCCGTCGTTTTAAAGTTGCAGGGAGTGCGGCAGCTTGTTGCCCGGGAAGCATAATTCCGGTGGTACCAACACATAGTCTGGGTGCCTGCTGATGTGCTTCTGTCATGGCGTGGCTTGGAGCGTGATCTGCTTAGACGATGGTTAGACTGTTGGCGTGACTTCTTGCGCGACAATTCTTGTATCCGTTCTGCCAGTAGTTTTAGGTACTTGTTCCCTCAAGGTTGCGACTGCACTAGGCGGCGAGATCAGGTTGCCCGCAGGGGAATCGTAATAGACGAAACTCGCGTGCGCGTCGTGCTCTGCGTGGGCAGCGAGATTAATTGTGATCGGATGTTTCTGCGCGTTCGTGTGAACCCCTGTGCCGGCGGACTGCTGCGCCTCGAAAGACTCCTGGAGCAAGCAGGTTCTCTAGTTGTAAAACTTACTTAGTTACGGCGGATGAGTGGTCTCCGGCACCATATCATTGTTTCCCGTCATTGTTGTAGCATCGACGACACACAGGATACAAAATACAAGTAAACACAATAGAAAAAAAAAATGCTATTCAGTTCACTAGATCACGTCGGGGTCATCACTTTTGGTGTAGGTTGCACTAAATAAATGTACACCGTGCGTGTAATAAAAGATTTAATGAATAACGAGTATAATGACGGTAACACAAATAATAATAATAATGAAATATGAATAACTAGAATGCAATTGACCAGTGGCGGCTTGTACTAAAGGGCACGAGGGCACGTGCCCACCCAAACACCAAGATAAACACAGAAAGAAATTCGCATGTAATTCAGTGCATTATTTTAATTTCATTATTTTAACGATGGTATCAAATTTTCCTTTCGCACCAAAGGCGCGGCTAATACGTTCAAAGCTATGTTCCGGGGAACGCTCTGATTTGTACCTATTTAGAGGATGATTCGGTTGCCTATCGGTTATCTTCGCTATACGCGATATACCAGGCGAATGGGGCAACGAGCACATTGTTCCCCGATTTGCAGTCAACGTTTGAATTTGGACTTTCGAGCGCTGTTTTCGCGCAATCGCGCGGTTGAATTCAAAGACGAAAGTGAGGTTTTTTCAATGATGGAAGTTAAATGTGTGCGAAAAGTGTTATGTGATTTTAAAATTTGCCGCACACTTTGGCAGTTCCGTGATTTCTTTGCCGCTTCGTAGAAATTAGTATCGCTGTTTTAATTAAAAGGCTTATTTTGGGTTACCATTTCGGTATTTTGTTTTGTCTGTCAAAGTTCGGAGGTGTCAATAGCTGTTCTTTGTGTGAAATCTGCAAGCTCCTGTTTTTTTTCTGCGCGAGACCTTGAACGCTCCCTGGAATTCCGAGCGTCAAAAACAAATTCTTTTCTGGAACATTTCGTAAGATGTCGTCATGTTGTGCAATCTTTTGAGGGGGGTGCTGATTCCCATTGCATTTGGAGTGCAGTTCACTTCCGAGTCTTGTGAACTCCGGTTCTCGAAATCAACATCCGTCGAGGCCCGTAAATGTTTTTCGAGTAAAAGCCAGACTATCGAGACTAGCGGGTGAGCCGGCAGATTGTTTGTTTTCCTTTTCCTCGCGGCGTATGCTATCTTACGGTATCGTACCGTTTTGTTTGCTGCAGGGCAAACGCTAATCGACGGTAACCGTCGGATAAAGAAATAAGTGATAGCAAAAGGAACGCCATGGTTGTGGACAATTAAAGTTTCTAATTGCTCCTGTCGAACTCAGTTCGGATTGGTGTGAGGCAAAAAGGAAATAAATAAATAAATAAATATCGTGCAAGTGCGTTGCTGGAACTTTGGTTTGGCCCCGTTGTTCGAAAGAGTATCTTCTGTCTACGCTAGCTGGTCCAGTGGAAACCAGTTTGGATCCCTCCAGGGGCGTAACAGCTTCATCGCTTCCAACGCTACCCCGAAAAGCGTTGTTTTCCTGGCCCCTGTATTTTCGACCACGCAATTGGAAAATTGCCGTACATTGTGCCTGTCTCTTACAACCGTCAAGGTAAAAAGATCAGTTTTTTGTGGTGCAGTGAAAAGGAATAAACCTTTTTTTTTTGCTCGCTTCAACTTGCAGAATTTCGCGATTTTGAACTTTTTGTAGATAACCTAAAAGCGATCTTCAATCGCTAATGTTTGTAAAACAATATTAAAATAGTATTTTTTTCTTGTAAACTACGCCATTGACCACACAGATATATAGCAGAATAAATATTGTGAGTCAGCGGCGTCGTTTTCCCCGAACGTTCAAGGAATTTTCTTAATTATTGTAATTTTGAACTATTTGTGTGATAACTCGCCATTTTGTTGTATGTGGGCCAAACAGATTCATTATATGTGTTTTAAAAATTTACTGCCTCTTTTATTTATGTGTATTCTGTATGCGTTTATGTAAAAATTTTGCAAGCTTTAATTATACAGGTGAAGGCACAATTAAAGGTAGGTTCCATTCACGTGAGCTGCTGGTTTCTCGACCTTCCGCGAGGACCTACAAAACCAGCTGGATTTTGGAAGGTGGCGCCCACTTATTTTGACTCGCCCTGTACACAACTTGAAGCATTTTCTCTATAAGCGATTTTTAGCGAACTCCCCCTACTCCTCTGAGCAAGCCGCTGGCCTTTTCCATCTTTTTTTGTTTGCG